>VYZR01057124.1:11038-23820 GCA_013400675.1 Oxylabes madagascariensis
AACTGGTTTTAAGGTGTTGTTCAGTCACTGTGTGAAAGGAAATGTTTGATACAGCATGAGTGGAATTTTACCTAGGGTGTCTTCCAGGTGTGTATATTCCTGTGAAACAGAAAGGTATGTTTTCTGCATAAGAAGTTCATTTTTTTGCAAACTCCTTTTTTCCCCCCAAAGACAATTTCATATTTTGGAGCATTTGTATTCTTCATTGAATACTGGGTCTTCACAAAAATTTCCTCATTGTAACTAAATGTCACATTGTATAAAGATTGTAATCTTTAATTTAGAGAAATTTCATTACTTTTTTTTTATCCTACAGAGAAGTGTAATAGATAGTAGCATTTTTTGATTCATTTATTTCAGCTAATGTGATCTGATAAGATTAACCAGAAGTTTGTGTTAAATAGGATACGTATATTACACCGCCTGTCTTGTCGTATGAAAATCTAAGCTTCTTTCATCTAGTGACCTTCTACTGAATACTTACAAATAAAAATTCAGTTGATGAAGTATTTGTGTGCTATATATATATTCTAGATTTATAAATAATCTTTCAGACTCCTGAAAAAAGGAGTGAGTGCAGCAATAGAAGTGATGCAAATTCATGCTGCTGCCCAAAAGGATTACAATGAAAAAAGATTTTTACAGATGAGTCCAGAGAAAGTTGTAACTAAATATGTAGCTCTGTTAATTAATAAGGAAGAAATATAATTACTAGAGTTTAACCTGTGTTATATAGACTATAAATTATTTTTAGTATGTCTGAGGGTTTTTGATCTCCTAATATTATATTTGGTGCCTTTTTGTTTTTACCTCCTCCCCCATTTTTCCTCCTGAAAGCAGCTGAGTCCAGCTGCAGAGTTGAATGACTGACACTTCAGAAAATGATGGCTGTCCTTTGGAATGCTGAAACATTTAAAAACTACAAAATACTTAATTTGGTAAAAAAGAGAAATATATATATTAACACGTGAGGTGTAGTTAAATTAATTTCAAGAGTAGGACTTTGGACAAGAACAGTTCTGTCAATCCTCATGATTGTTGTCCTGAAAGAAGGTGATAAAACCATGTCTATCATAAGTGAATATTTTAGAAATTGTTCCAGTAACTGGATCTTTTCTAGACCTAGCAAAAATGAGAAAAAAATATGCAGTACATACAGTAGATCATTGTGTTCCATGCTGTATTTGAAGTATGAATTCTTTATCTTCTGAAACCTTTTTGACAAATTCAAATCCATACATGACCTACCTTGGCAAGGACAGAAAAATTGTCTAAAGAAACATAAACAAAAAATTATCCTATTGATTTGGTTGGAAATGACTATTGCATTGCTTCAGAGGCTGTTTAACATACACACCAGTAATCTAGAAGTAGTAAGCAATACAATAAGATTTTTGGATCAAGGAATGAATGTATCCTTTTACTGTTAGTAAAGCTTTATCTGACCAACTCTGCTGCTGATTTTGCGTATATATCAGAGTTTCTGTTCAATTATTACAGTTTACCACATTTCTACTTAATCCCATTGGGACTCAGCATTTCCCTACTCAAAGGCTTGATTTTTCTCCAGTGTCTGAAGTCTGTCTTTTGCAGCCTCTTAGCTCTGTAAGTGTCCTCTGTTTTACATCCTCTGCCAAAGGGGCTGAAGCAGGGTAAGTCATGAAGTCAGATCACAAAGGCAAGCAGCAGACAGTTCTTCCTCATGGTGTAGATACAACCACTTGCCATTCTCTGCCCAGCAGAAGTCTTCAATGATGTTAAAAGTGGACTCTTGATTTGAGACCTGCTCACCAAAATCATCTTCTTTTGAAGGGCAGAAGGAGCACTGCAGGCTCACTTGGTACTGATGCCGGCAGGTGGTGGCAAGGTCTACATTCAAAGAGTTGGGAGTAGAGACCTTAATGCCCAGAGCAGACAATGCTGACCCTACAGCTGTCTGGGAAGAGTCAAAGAATAAATGTTAGGGCCGCTAAACTGTCATCTTGCAGTATCTTCTGGTTGCCATGAGTTAAGGGTAAGTGTTTAAACTGGTCTGCCTGGGTCTGGCAAGGCTTATGGCATCAAGGACAGGCATCTGGCAGTTGAAAAAGGCAGTAATAAGGATTCTGGATGCCAATCTTCAGAAGGAGAGCAGCAAGTTCAGGCAGCTTCGGCATCTCAAAACTGAAAGAGCTGTGAACAGGTCCTGTGCACTGAGCCATAGCCTTTGGTTTCTGGAACAGCTTTTCCAGGGGAGCAGAGCGAAAAGAAAGCCAATATAGGGTGGTATTTATTGGTGTCATTGGTGTGAAGTCCTGTTACCTGAACAGGAGGTGGCAAGAAAGAGTGCTGGCAATTTTTTCATCTAAAAGCATATTGACAAAGAGAGAGCCACTTTATGGGAGAGCAAGAACATACAACTCCGCTCCCCTTTCCTCTCCATAGTAGTCCCAAGATTTTCTGTTTTCTTTCCGGACTACTGAATTACAATGGTGTAAACCTCCACCTTCATCCTCTGGTTTCACCCCTCCTTGTGTGCCCGGTCCATTCTTGGCCAGAGGTTTGTGGTTACAAAGGATGGAGCCATGAGTTCACACCTTCAGGTGCATCTGCTGTTCCACTGGTTGGGTTTTATGGCTCTCTGGTACAAGAGCAGCTACAAGAACCAATAACAAGGTTGGTGAACAGATGACTTGATTACCCCTACTGGTTTTAATGACAATGAAATAAAATCAGTTTTCACCAGGCCTGTCAAGGCAATTGCGACAGTGCTGATGGAGTGTTTCACCTTACCCTTGGAAATATGGATGTTGCTCTAACCAATAAAACAAAAATAAGGAAAATAATCACTGTAATAGTAGTTGGAGTTGGACTATGGGAAGCACAGAGCTGCTGATGCAGTGAAGAGCAGTCAGGGAGAGGGAAATGGCTCAGAGTGTGAAAGCTGTCCATGCTTCCTCCTGGCTTTCTGTAGCTGGTGGTAGAAGATGTGCACCATGACACTGGACCATAACATTAAATACAGTGATGGATAAAAGATGACAGAAGATAAACTAAACAATTTTGTAATCAAAGCATGTGAATGGGTCAGAATATATGGAGACAGTTTTAAATATATCACTCCAGTGAAGCATCAGGCTTGAGAAAGAAATAATTATCTTTTGTCTTAAAGGAGAGTGTCTGGTGCAGGACTTGGGATTTGTGCATATATTTGATGTGAAAATCTCTATATGGAATAATTTGGTTTCCTTGCTTCGCTTTTAGAATGGGTATGGAGTTTTGTCCATAAAATATGGAACTCTAGTTTAAGTGGTATGCTCTACTTCATAATTTTCTGAATGGATTGTAAAAGCAGGTTAATTTGCTGTTTGAATAGGCATGAGAGGGCATAAAACTCCTCGTGAGCTGAAGAAATCTTGCAAATGGTGCAGTGTTTGGCCAGTTCATGCTGCTCTAAAATCTGCTCTCTTCTCCCTTTAGTGAAGGCAGAAAACTTGATTCGCTGTGTGTTTTCTATTCAGCATAATTTTATTTTGGTGTGATCAAATGCTTGGTGGTCCTGCCCACACACAACAATCCATCAATTCCCTCCACTCTCTCCCTCCCCCTGTGCTCTGTGCTTCATCGGCTGTAATATACTTGTCTACAATTGTCAAAAAGCTTTCCTGGTTATCAAATCAGGCTTTTTCTTTTTTCTTCCTTACAGATCGGTAGGATTAAACCTTTAATGTGCTTTGATTAGAATATTTCCATTTAAAATGGGCTCCTTCTCTCCCAGAAGTAGGGTTCCTGGTGATTTTGCCCTGTTTATCCAGAGGAAACAATAAGGGAAAGGATAGCTATGAGGAAGGAGGAGAAAAATCACCATGTCTTGTTGAAACGTGGGGCCCTTTGCCTGGCACAGCAACCATCACTCCCTGCAGGGTCAGGGAATGCGAGAGGCTGGGGGATGTGTCCCTCCAATATCCACGTCTGTGTGTGCAGCAGGATGCTTTCTAGCTTGTAAAGAAATATGGCTTTTCAAGCCCTTCATTCCTCATGCGGGTGGTGGTGACGGCGGTAGTAGTGAATGACACAGCTTTGCCGGATGACACGGAGCTGATCTCTGCATCAGCCAAGAGGAATTAAGCTTTGTCACTCCCCGCCGGGGCTACCTTTTGCCTGGTATGTGCGGGAGGAGGAATTCACAGGCTGCTGCTGCATTCACCCGAGGAGAGCCCCGAGCGTGCTTTGCCAGGGGAGGCAGGCAGCCAGAATGATAGCTGTCTCTTTTAAATGCCGCTGTCAGATCCTGAGGAGACTTGCTAAAGGTAACGTGCTTTCCTTCTTACTCATCCAGGGGCTCCGTTGCATCCTTCCAGAGACACAGCCCGATGTTTTTACTTTTAAATATGACCGTCCTTCCAATGTACTGTCAGGCAACAAAGAACTCCTGATACAGGAGGGTGTAGAGGCTCTTTCAATTAACATTCCTACATGTCCCAGGCTGTGGTCCTGCTAGGAAGATAGATTGCTGGGGTTTTTTTCTCTCTCCCCCCACCCCTTTTTTTTTTTGGTTATTGCTAAAAGGAGGATTTTTTTTTCCCAAGTGAAGTGCTAAAGTTATTGTGGGGTGTTATTGTTTTGTATTTCTGCTAACTGCTCAGAGGAATCCCTGCTGGGTCAGTGCACGCTCTGCCTTACTGGGAACAACTGACACTGCTGTCCTGGACCTGTATCCAGGACGAATTTCTGTTGTTTCATGTCCTTTGCCTGCTATTTTTACCTGTGCTTTGGATGCCAAAGGCTGTTGTATGTGATGAAGTAGGGATAGCGGTGTGTGTTTTTTCAAGGCTGCACTTGTATGTCAGACTTTTGAAGTTAATTTGCCTGTTAGAGCAGTATGCATTTTATCTTACTGTAAATCTTTGCAGTCTCTCGTTTTACCGCTCAGAACTTTAAAATACTACCCTGAGTTCTGTGTGATTGTTAAAGCAGATATGTGAAAACCTGCCTCAGACACCTTCCCTGTTCAGGAATGAACATACCTTATTTTCTGAAAATAGCTTTTATTTTAAAAAAAATCTGTTATGTTTGGTAATTTTTTCCTTCTCTATATAAAAAGGTTTGATTTGGGATTTTAGCTTGATCTTTTGATGGAAACTTCCAACATTGTAATAGCGTTACGTGTCTGCAAATAAGAAGATCCTATTTTTTATTTTGGGTGCTGTGAAATATTTAATGGCCGTTACTGTGCAGCTGGATATACATCCTTATGTGAATGAAACTATTTTTATCATCTTAGCTTGAAAAAATCAGATATCTTTGATTATTAGTCAGGGTAGCTCAAAATCAATTAGTGTTTTATTTTGCAGAAGCATGAAAAGGTAGCATGCTAATACAATGAGATCAGTAATAGGAAAAGAGAAGAATACTGAAATCAAACTTATATAAGCATTTTCCTTTTATTTAGATTGCTCAGTGGGGCAACGTTGTTCAAAACATAGGAACTTAAATATTTATTAATCATCCTCTCAGTAGATTTGCTTCTCTTTCAAATCTGTGCTGGGTAATGCCTGTTTTTCTCATTTGTGTAAAATGTTTCTATTCTGATAGCTCTATTACACATTTATCAGGTTGAAAATCAGTGTATTCTCTTTTTCTGGTGTGAGCAGAGCAACCTTTTTGTCTGCTGATGTCTTTATCAGACAGATCTGGGCACTAATTTAGTCTCTCACTGATGAGAGTTGTTCCACTTAAATACAGCTTCCCTGTGAATAATCAATAATCTTATACATCATAGCCATCTTAATTATTTCATGCTTCTATCATTCAACAGAACTCAGGCTAGTGGGTTTTTTCTCCTTTGAAATAATTTTAACCATCATTCAGATGCCTTGCTCCTCCCACTCCCTCCCAGTAGGAACTGGCATGATACTATTGAATTTTTGCATTGGTGCCCCTTATGCTTGTCTCTAGTTGTTAAAGACAGTCTAGAGGTATGTTCATATATTCTCCTGTAAACTATATGCACACGGGACTGGCATTGCTGTCCTAATTGACAGGTTCCTGAATTTTCACTATTTTGAGTGAAACCTTTGGTTTTTATCCAGTTCTCTGGGGTTTTTTGGCCTTGGCATTTGCATCTCAGACAACAGTTATGGACTGCTCAACACAGCCTAGCTGAGGACAGAGATAGACCTTCACATTATTAGTGTGGAGAGGATTCTTGCCAACAGCTGGCAATCTCCTGCTACTGTATCAGCTGGAGGATCTGCTTTCCTTCTAACCTGCTAGTCATGGGTTTTTGCACATTCATTGAGTTCCTTTGCTCCAAAAGCAGTTTTCCTTGCTTCAGTATTGCCCCCAGCCTGTTTCTGCCAGGGTCTTTTTCTTCTGCACTAATCCTGTAGCTTTGTGCAGTTCCCCGAAATAATTTTTTTTGTCTTTCAAGCCCTACTGTGGTGAAAAGATACAGGTGTGCTGCACACTAGATTAGTGTCTGGTGTTTTTAATAAAAGATATGCTGTTAACTATACACCAAAATGTGGAAATATCTACTTTATGTATGTTATGTCATTTTTCATGCCTGTCTTGACAAAGTAGGCTTGTAACTTCATTTCCTGTTCTTTCAGATAGGGATGTGAACAGAAATGCCTCATCTGGGCAACTGGAGACTTTCTAAAAGTAATTCTTTCCAATAGGGAGGTATTCAAGCAATATTTTATTTTACAGCAATTGTACTCCCCTTGTACTTCATCTTAACCTTTCAAAGCAAAAAGGAGAGCCTTTTTTGTGTTTCTTTGCATTGTTGCACGTACTGACTTTGTAATTGAAAAAAATTCTGGCAGGAGAATCTTCAAGTGTTGTGAGCTAATTTCAAGGCAAAAATATCATACAGTAGTGGGAATGCTCTCCAAAACCCAGTCAGTGACCCACTCCTTCCTGTAGTTGTGAGTCAGAGCCTGCAACAGATAACCCTTACCTCTCTTGACCTCACCTCCAGGATCATCTTCAGATGGGAGCATTAGCCTTCTTTGTCCTCTGCCTTCAAACTTACACCATTCATAAGAGACAAGCACAATTATGGAATCATAGAATGATTTGGGTTGGAAAGGATCTTCAAACATCTTCCAGTCCAGGCCTCTGCCCCTCACTGCTTCACTGCTGCCCCCGTCCATGCACTCCTTTTGTGCCATATTGCCTCTGTGGGTATGAGGGCTACTGTGGCTGCTGCAGCTGCTGCACAGAAGTCTTCTTCTGTATTTCCACTGTATCAATCCCCCCCTCTTAAAACGAAAGATGTGTCAAACAAGAAGTGCACAATAATTATTCATGCAGGAAATTTAGAAGACTATGAGCTTAGGTCCCTTAATGTGTATTACACTTCAGTTTTGTGAGTCTTTATTTTGGAGGTCAGTACATTTTCAGTAATGAAATTGCACATTACCAAGTTCAGACGAAGCTTCATATTTGTGTCCATTAACAAGCAACCATGAAAGAAAAGTATTATATTATTTGATGATGTAATTTGCAAGAATGATGCTGTGTGAGACTGTTTTCTCACAGGTGTGGAGACATGATATGAATTTAGATCTAGTCTATCTAGTTAAGAACAACAAAAAAAATTCTGTTTCTACACCAGTGTGTTGTTTCTACACCAGTCTGTTGTTTCTATGCTTTTTTTCCATTATGCTTTTTTTTAATAGCAGTTAAATTGTTTCTTGTGGATGGGAGTTTGTGCTGTAATTACCTGATTTCTTTCATTCATAAATCTTTCATGCTTTTACTTTTGAGATGAAATATTGCTGGATCAATCTCTTTTTATTATTATCTATAAACATTTGAATATATATGTGTATGTATATACATTTTAACCAATGTCGGAAGTAGATAAAAGGTTCTGAAAAGAGAAAATGTATCTTCTTACCATGTTAGGTACTAAAATTTGCACTGAGAAGAGAGTTTTGTAATTTTTATATATTATTTTAATTTTTTATCTCCTTTCTATCCCAAAAGAGCAAGGTAAGCGAAAAGGTACATAAAGAATCTGAAGTCATAGCTGTTTTTATAGTTTTCACTATGAGAAGTACTGGGCTCAGAGAGAATGGTAACTTACATTTGGACCAAGTGAATATAAGGAAAGGCCACATTTGTAGTTGTAAGAGCAACCACAAATCTGCACTTTGTACAGCTGCTTGTATTGTAGGTTGACTTTTTTTGTGCAGTGGAGAAACACTGAGGGCTTCCCCCCCACACAGTTTATTCACATAAGACCTTGAGCGTTGAGCAGTATGCTGTGCATACCAAAGAGCCTGTGGTAATCCCTTACATTGCATATGTATGCCAAATAAAAATTGTATAATTTACCGTTAGTATGTTAAGTACAACAGTGAACAATATACATATATAGCATACAATAGTGGAAAGTTGCTGAAATATGTAGGCTGGTCAGGTTTACAGGTAAAGTAACCTCTTTATAGTTTAAAAATTGCCTTTCAAGTAGTGCATTACAAAGCCTTGGCTGTGGTTAATTGATGTATGGACATGTTTGTTTTTTCCCTTTATTAGCCGAAAGAACAGCACTTTTAGGAAGCTGTGTCTGTAGTATAAAGTTGCGTACAGAAATGGGTCTCTTCGTCAGAGTCAGGATTGCAGTTTTTAACATACGCAGATCAGTGAAGTTATTCTGAATTTTATTATAATGGAAACAGAATAGGAGCACTCTGATAAAGATGTCAACTGTTGTTACACAGGGCATAGCGTGAGGAGCTGAGTGGAATGCCTCTCACCCATCAAAGCTTTATAGCCTATCTTCAGGATAATTTATCACCTACTGCGCATACAGATCCTTTCTGCAGACATATATTTTTATTCTCCCAGTATGTTTCCAATACAGCAAGATAAAGCAAGCTTTAAAGGCAAGATGCTGCACTCCATTTTACAAGATGATCAGTTATCTAAAAATTGGGTTGGGGCCTAAAGCTTCAAAGGATGAATTCTGAATGTAGCTGGACGTAGGTTATACTTGCTTTGCGCTCAAGCAGCTACAACGTGAATTGTAGCTGAGAATTTTTTTTTTAAAGTGTGGAATTAAAGTGGTGTTAAAGACTTGACATTGAGGCTATGTAGTATCTTATTACAAACTTGCTAGTGTTTCAGAGACTCATCCCTGCTTACCAGCCTTTAAATTATTTTAACAGTAATTCTGATTATGTGGTCTCTTTTTGCCAATGAATTGTTTATAAAAATACAAGTCTAACCACTAGAACTGAGTCAACAGCTTGCTTTCAATGAAGTAAAAATATCAAGTAACAATATCTCTATGGACTTTTAAACATAGGTTGGTTCCCTATCTTTCTAAAATTAGTTCTGAGGGTTCAGAAAACTCCTAAGTGTCTGATAAGTTCTATAAATAGGCAGTCAGTATGGATTTGTGCATTTGGTTGGAGTTTCAGAAATACACTTTGAGGTTTCTCATACTCAACACCTGTTTATCCAAGTTGTCCATATCTCCCAAGTTTTTTGCATTTTGTTTCTGAAAGTGACTTCTGTGTTTCTTCTGATTTAGTAAACAAATTACAGCGAAAGAATAAAGAGTAGAAGCAAAATCTGGAAACTTTCTTTTCTGCTAGCATGTGGGAACTTCAGGACCACCTCCAGAGTTGCAGCTCTTCCTCAGCCATTAGCAGGTACTTCATGAGATGACAGGAGAGAGTCCACAGAGGGGACCTGTGGACATCTGTCAGCAAGGGAAGTTTTGACATTGCTCTTAGTGCTTATAATGTATTAAATACAATTTTAAAAAACAACCAAAACAAAAGCATTCCTTGATACTACTTGGAATTTTTTTTGTTTTGTTATGTTATTAAAAAAATTATTTTGTTGCAAGACTTGTTTGTCAGATAAGAAAATGAAGGTTAAGAGTGGCCTTGACCTGTCTTATGTCACTCAGTGGGTCCATGCTAGTTTTGGGGACAACCATGTCCTACTCTCATTTGTTCATCACTGGCTAGGAACAGTTACTGAAGTTGGCAAAGACTATGAGAGAGCAGAGAAGACACTGCATGACTTTTTCCCTTCTTGATTTTTCACCAGTTTTGACTTTTTTATTTACACTTAAGAATGCCTTTGGCCAGGATTGTTTTAGGATTGCTTTGAAATTGTAAGTGCCTGCATTATTATTGCTGAAGGAGAGGGAGAGAGATGAATTTTTGTTAAGATGTTCCTTCTATAATTGGTATTTAGGCTTTCCAGCACTGAGTATGTGAAGAACAAAAGAGCCAGATTTATTATATTTAATGAGCATTATTAGTTCGCAATATTGTCTTTTTCTTCAAAAGAATTCTTTGAACTTATTGTTGTAAGAAGTAATGAAAGGAGAAAGGATTTTCTCTTCTAGAGCAAGCCGATCACAGTTCACAAGTTCAAGCAATATTTCTTCACCACTAATATATTCAAGAACTGGCAAACTCTTTATTAATTATTCAGGATGATCTGAAGCACAGCAGCATACTAACCAATCTGTGTGATACTTTGACAGAAAAGAAAGACATAAAAATACTTTCCAAACCAAGCATGTACTACTTAAAGTAGGAGCCCTGCTGCAGCTCTTATGGTCTGAGGATGTGTGTATGACTGGAGTTCTGCAGAGAAAATTTTTGGCTTAGATAAACAGATATAATAGCATGCAGGCGCCTATAAGGTGTGAAGAGAAAGCTGCAGTTATATAACGAGATGGTAAGTGGCCATTAGCTATCTTTTATCTATCAGATATTACTAGCTGGTATGCGATGTGGTAGCTCTGCTATCAGTTCCACATGGAAAACATGGGAAGTGTTTTTTCTAGCATGTGTAGATTTGCAGGATGCGTTATAGAAGTTGTTGGCTGGTTCCTATTAAACTTCTTTCACAAGAGTTCAGCAGGTGATTGGGACTTTGTGCCTTGTCCCTAGTGGTCTGATGGGAATAGTTGTGTTTCTCTCCTCTTAAGAGTATTCCGAGGAAAAAAAAAATAAACAACAACAAAAAAAAAAGATTACCATGTGTCAGTTTGTAGGCGTTCTGAATATTAAAGGTGAAGTTACTTAAAAAAACCTGTTTAGTAGTAAGTGGTTCCAGTTTTAATAAGCAATGAAGCCCCAGACTTGCTCATGGGTAGGGTGTTGCACATACATCCTTCCAAGTATCAGCACTGCTGCAGGATAGAAGTGCATTTGAAGTGTTTCATGACTTTGTCTTTGGTGTCATTGCTGCTTCTGGTTGTAGAAGACCGATATTCAAAAATAGCCCAGGAACCCAGTCTGGGTGAGCATCCCAGAGTGGCACAGAAGGTGTGAGGAAGGCTGGAGCCAAGCACTAGGCAGGAGCTTTTATCAGGTACAGTGGGACAGACACAGCAAATTTTGTCAATCTACAAAAGCCTATGGCCATCCTTGCCTTCACATAAGAACACTGGATTTTTCTTTGCAACCAAATTTGCTCTATCTCTGTGCCTATGTGGTGCCCATTGAAGTTTGATTATTTTGAAGTATCTTAATTCCACAGAATTCTGTGGATGGAGGTGAAGCCTGAGGAAGCAGGGAAAGGAGAAGGGTGGCATGGGGCAGGAGGGAGGAGGTGGCACACGCTGCAGGCCTTTGCTTTGCAGTCGGCTGGAGGTGCCCACGGCCCCCGTCTCTGGGGTGCTGTGGGCGAAGGAGAGCTGAGCTGCAGCTGGGGGAACGAGCAGCGGGAGATGCAACACTGCTGGGAGCTCAGCACAGCAAGCGGGAAATAGGATGATGGGGAAAAGAGAAATGAGGGAAATGTGAGAAAAGCTGGAGGTGAAGCAGATGTGGCATATGCTGTGGGCACAGCCTCTTGCTGCTGGAAAGGCACATGCGATGTGAGGAAAAACAGGAACCCAAGGTGCCGAGAGTAAAGCCACAGGAGTTAAAAATTGTCATTTTATGAAAATTTTTTATCCCTTATAAAGTTCAAGTCTACAATTATGTAGCAGCTGCTTTAGGAATATATTGGAAGCTGAGGCTCCAGGTGGAAATGGGCTCTGATTCCTTGTGTGAAGAATGGACTCAGTCTCTCATGAGCTTTATATAATCTTAGTCTGGGGGTCTGCTAAATCTGAGAAACACTGTGCAATAGGGGTGAGAGCATACCTGCCTTCTGAGGCAGATTTCTGCAGCATAATCTCCCAGCATAACTGCTTAGTAGTGCCCCATCTGCATTTCATATTGTGGTGCTGCTGATGTGATTATGCCGTGGGAAGATGCTGTTCTAGGCATGGCCCCTAAGCAGGTGAGTCTGTCTCTGTCAGCATAGGTTACAGCACCTCTCCAAGCAGCTGTCAGTTAATCAACAAACAGTAATCTCATTTCTTCTGCCCTATCTGCATTCCCTGCAGGAGTTCTGCTGGCCTGGGGAGATGGCTGCCCCGTGGGGCATGCAGAGAGGACTGCCCTGGTTGGAGAATATCCCAAAGGGCCAAGTTTTAGCAAGTTGCAAGCAAAAAGAAAGTGGTTCATAATGCGTTCTTTTTTTTCCTCAAGGGAAAAAAAATAAATTAATTTTTTAAAAAAATTATTAATAAGATAAATTAATGGAACCTTCTGCATCAAAACTGATTTACCACAGTGTTACCACAAATAGCATGTCACTCCCTCACTCTCATAGACTTGTTTAGGATCATTTAGATTGAAAAAGACCTCTAAGATGATTGAGTCCAACCATTAACCCAGCGCTGCCAAGTCCACCATTAAAACATGTCCCGAAATGCCACACCTTCATCTCTTTTAAATACCGTTTCCCTGGGCAACCTGTTCCAG
>VYZR01057136.1:0-11175 GCA_013400675.1 Oxylabes madagascariensis
TCGGCAGCCAGTAATTTTATTTGTGTGATAGCTGTATTCATCTCACCCACATGGCTGTAGATGTCGCTCTCCTTTTCTTACGGCTGAAGAGGCAAAAATCAGCAATTATAGAGTCAAGAGAAAACTGGGAATTCTCTGGTCTGTTTGCAGATAGATGTGAGACATGTCTTCTACCTGTTTTTGTGAAACACCTCCAAAGACTAGGGGCACCTACAGGTAAAATTAAAAAGAAGAAAAAAATTATTTTGGAAGACTACCCTCCCCTACCCAGGTACAAGCCAGAAACTGAAATTATTTCAGCAGATTCAGTCAATTTGACTCAGCACTGAACTCTCCTGCTCCAGAAGTTTATTGCTGACTG
Source organism: Oxylabes madagascariensis (assembly GCA_013400675.1). Classification (NCBI taxonomy): domain Eukaryota; kingdom Metazoa; phylum Chordata; class Aves; order Passeriformes; family Timaliidae; genus Oxylabes; species Oxylabes madagascariensis. Next base: position 362 of record VYZR01057136.1, read on the forward strand.
AGCATTTTCAGTATTTGAGTATCAGATTCTAAAGAATTAATTATATGTCTAACTCTTGCCAAACTTCAAGTGTCCTGAAATATCTGGTCCCAGGAGCTGCAAGATCTGATTAGATCTCAAGGAAGAAATGTCTGGTTGGCTGGCCCTCACCAAGCCCCAATTAGACAATCTTCTATCAAGTTCAGGCAACCAGACAGAGAATTAACAGCCCTTTTGAAATGTTAATGACTTGAACCGAGACAGTCAAATAACTGAGCCACACCTCTTGGGCAGAGGTTTCCGAAGTCAAGAAACACTGAACGTTTCACTGTGCCACTCCCCTCTGACGAGATCAAGGAGCCATGGAGCAGGGAAGCATTGGATAGGGAATCTACAGTCGGGGTTGGAGAGCATGACACACATGCCGAGCATGACACACAGCTCGGAACAGAGAGGCTGTAACAGATTGGCCACAGAGACGTTCGGTGATGAGATTAGATGGAGATGCCCAACCACAGGCACACCCAGGCAGCACCCGTGAGAAGCTGCAAGCTCAGCTGCCCTGAACATGGCACTGTCACAGTCAGTCCCTGAGCAACAGGGATCTGCTCTGAGTAGCTGCCCACTGTCACCCAGGTCAACCAGCGCAATTAAGAGACCAGCAGATAAAATGCTCTACAACCTGAACCATGGATCTGAGCAAACAAAGGGAAAACGGTGAACACTGGGAGATGCATCTTGATTTCTCAGTGTCTCCCCCTGTGTAAATTCCAAATCTTTCTTTTAAGATTAAAAACCTTTACCAAGTGAAAAACAAGCTCAGCATTTCTCTAACTCCATCCTGTCCTTATCCCTCTTCAGAGGACACCTCGGTAGAATACCAGATGCTGGAATAAGCGACAAAAGCCTTCTAAATAATTATCTCGTATCGCCTCCTCTGCAAATTTATAGTCCTGCATCTGTGTCAAGACAGAGATCTGCTTCCATTTGTGTAAAACATACTCTTTACAGAGGACCTGAAAGTGGAATGTTTAATGTTAGCATTTGAAAATGTATTCAGAGACTGGAAAAGAAAGTGACAGTTTTTAAGTGTGCTGTTCAATTGTCTTGTAGACGCTGCTCGAGTGGAGGGGGAGCTTTGTATTTTTTTATAATATGACAAATGATGCCAGTCCCATCTTGTAATTTTCCTCACCGTGCAGCATGTCTGTTCATGATAGATACCAGTGCAGCTGCTTAGGTGTCCGTTGATCTGCTTGGAAAGTATTGTCTCTTTGGAACCAACTCATCCTAAAACAGCAGCTCCAGAGGGTGAGAGAGAAAAAAAGGGAGGGCAGCAGGGAGGAAGAGACAAGGGAGTTGTGGACTGAGAACACATTCATGCCTCTCCTGTAAAGGTTCAGGAAAAAAGCAAGCATCATATTTAGTTTTAGCTACATCCTCTCTTCCCCCCTCCTAGACCATTCTTTTCTACTGTCACTCAACACCTCTTTACACTCTCTTCCCACAAAGACCTTACCACTAACATACATTTAATTTCACACTTGCAACCTGTGGAAACAAAGCAAGCCCTCAGCTGCCTTCTGCAAATCTGTGCCAGCACAGAGGAGCCTTCAGGTCACAACCTGAACAGTTTGCAGTTTAAGGGACCATTTAAAATAAAAACAAAACACATAAAGGAAGGAAAGGAAAATAAAAAAGAAAGAAAGAAAGAGGACAAAAAAACCCACAAAGAGAACTTATACCTTGTGTTTAAGGAGACTTTACACAGGAACTTGCCAATTTTCAGTAACCAGGATTATAAGAGAATAAACTCAAATACTTCGTCCTTCTGTAGACCCCTCTAAGCTGAATTTCACTCCCTGCAAAATGGCCAATATAGAAAAAAGCTCATAAATCCCTCTGACGTAAGTCACTTCACATTACTCTTGGGGAAACAGAGGCAGAGACAGATTCATTAATCCAAGTAAATGAATCCATGAAGCAGTCTGAATTTCTGAATCCCCATAATATCCCACACTAGAAACAGCACCCAGGGCCCAGCAATTTCCATGCCATGTTACCTGGCACAAGCAAAGCAAGACACTTGAACAGATGAGAGTGTTTTTAGAAAGGAAAAGTACAGTTACTAAATCACACCTGCCCTAGTCATGTAGCAAAACACATGTTTTGTTACTTTAAAATACCTCCTATCATTTCACTCATTGCATAATTAATGCCTAAGACCAAGTTCACATGTGTAAGGTGCTGCCTCAGAAACCTGCTGAGTAGCAGAGAGTTGCACGACCTGTCTGAACAGGTGGGTACAAATTCCTGTGGCTCAGCACTGTCAGGGTTAGCTTGCTAGTAATACTCAAGGCTAGCAAGGTTAGGGCTGGTTTGATCTGCCATCATTGTTCTGCAGCCCGGGCATATCCTGAGAGGATCTTGCTACAGGCTGGGACTCTGTCTCTGACTTACCAAGTACAGTTTCCATGTGTGCATGGGAAAGTGGGTCTTACAAAACTGTTTAGGTAGTTACATGTGCACAAAGAACTTTATAAGACATTTGTGTAAAAGAATTGTTAAAACCAACACTGAATTAAAGACTTGATTTTTGAGACAAGGAGCTGTTCCTTAAAAATCGTCAGGTTTTTGATTTTGTTGGGTTTTTGTTCTGTTGGTGGTGGTGGTGTTTTTGTGGAGTAGGGTTTCTTTGTTTTAAAAATAATAAAATTCCACATGTAAAATGATGTCAGATGGGTTCAAACTGTGTAAGGTAGTTGTCATTCCTGTGACTTAGAACTGGAACTTGCATTCAGGAAGCTCAGTATTTATTGTCTCCCTAAATTTAAGTTGACAGAAAGAGTGTCTGCTCCCACAGGCAGAAAGCTAATTCCACCATCTCTCTTCCACAGTCAGTCTTATTCTCACATGTAAATTCTCCTGAGTGGAGAATTAACAGCAGGTAAATTCTCCTGCTAGCAGCTACCAAAGCACCAGCCTGGATGATGCTGACCAAAGAACTTCAAACACAAGGCTCTGAACTATGCAAACCAATCCTGGTCCCACTGATGCCTGCCTGGGAAGGAAACAGTGTGCTTGCACACACACCCCCCCAGCTCAGCCAGCACGGGGAGGGACAGGCTGGTCACTTGATTTGCAGACAGCTTTTCCATTACTCACTGCAGCATTCGAACAGCCAACTTGCTCCCCCTTTGTCTGCTCTGTGGTGGCCATTTCTCCAGAGCTGCCCATCATTTCCTTATCAAGCAGTACAAACGTAGGATCACTAGAGACACAGCTCAGCCTTGCTGAGATTTCATTCTCTCAGCGGGTTGTAAATGCCCCTATAATGTTGGCTTTTTTAATCTTGTGTTATTATTACCCGCGGCTGCCATTCAGTCTGCAGAGAATAAAGCGCCCAGGCTTTCAGGACCTACACAATGGCTCTGTGCATTTGCCAGTGGTTGGACAAACAATAACTCTGTGTTTCAGCTTTATTGGAAACCTTTCTGTTGTGGGAGCCTGGCTGCATGTGTTCCTCCGCTCAGGCGACACAGAGGTGCGAGTGGGTGTCTGTGAATTCATCGGTGATTTCAGGAGCACGTGCCTTGGCGCTGGCCTACGGAACCAACGTGAAAATGCACAGGCAGCTGCATGTTACTGTGAGCCCAGGAAAGGCAGACACAGACCTGCAGAGCCAGTCAGTCTCCTCTAGATCAGCCAGGGAGTCACAAACTCTAACAGGGCCTCTCTGTGAATAATTATGTTCATCTCCGTGTAAACGGTGTTGCCAGCTCATAGGGAGATGTGACGATATATGACATAACTGTGAAAATGTCAAAACACCGCTACCCTGAACCACGTTCTTACAAGGAATCTTGGCTTTCAGTTGAAATTAAAGATCCTGCTGCTTGCAAGAAAGGCTGGAAAGCTGGAACAACTGAAAAAGCACAAATCAGAATGCAAAGAAAATTTGAAAAATGCAGGGTCCTCTAATTCAGGGAGACTGGTTGTTTTGGGCAGCTCATTATTGCTTGCAGGGGACACTGCAGATGCGTGAACTCTTCGAGAGCTGCAAATATCCCTTTGCTCAAGAAAACAAGCCCTGCTGCAGACTCCTCACATATTGAAAATCTAAGAGGAAAGTCAAAAAATCCCACAAACCCACAAGCTTTACTTGTGAAACTGTTTAGAAATACATTAGGGTTATTTCATTTGTCTTCTGGTTTTAAGCAATTGAGTCACATTCTTACATCACTTCTGTCTAGGCAGGAAGGTTAGTTTATTGTATTTTATTTATTCCTTCCTTTTTCTTTTTTTCAGTAAAAACCCAGAACTAAAATTCTCATGTACTTATAAAATTTCAGGTACAACTCCACAAAACTAGGGCAATAGAAAACATGCCAAATATTTCAAGGCTTGGCAACAGTGAGCCTGCCTGTCTCTCTGTGGCAGGAGGAATGTCTATCTGTCTCAGCCAATGTTTCTGAGTAGGAATGTCTCATCCTGATAGCCTATGTACATATAAAACACCTATACTGTCAGCTCTCCAGGAAGAGACCTTGACATTTTGCAGAATACCACATCCCAAACCCCATCTCCCCTGAACAGCAGCAGAAGGCATAAAAAACCTGGTAGATCTGAAAATGTAAGAATTGGGTGCTGCCTTCAGCAAGGATTAAAGTTAAAATGGAAGAGGTAGTGGTGAAATGAGCACAGCCGAGTCACTGGAATTGATGCACCAAGGAACCAACTTCCAGGTTTCCCAAACCCATGGCCACAGCCGGCCTGCCCCACTCCCTCTCCTGTGGGCCAAGAGAAGAGAGAATTTGAAGGGCAGGAAATCAAGGCTTTGCTTTCTTAAACAGAATAAATAAAAGGTGAATGGTTTCAGGAAATATTGTATTATTGCTGTGGTGTTACGTGCTTCATGTACCTGGTGAGCGAAACTGCAACCCTCATTCTGAGCTCTCACCTTACTGGGCTGGCACAGGCAGGTGAGCTCTGCTCTCTGTGGACGCAGTAACAGGATTGCAATGCTCTCTTCCTGAAAAGAGTAATGAGGTGCCCAGAGAGCCTGCCGAGGTGTCAGAGAAACTGATGCTGATGGACCCTTTGCAGGCCAAAGACAGATTAAGAATAACACAATACCAGCATAACAGCACCTTATCAACAGCCCTGCAACTGCTAAGAAGTGAATCTGAGCAAAGGCTGTGACACCTGTCTGCATCAGCCCTGCTATTACTGCCTTCCAACTTCCTGCACAATCCAAGTGTCCAAATGGCTTTGAAGCAAGAAGCAGCAAGACAGGAAGGTGAATCTGAACTCTGATCAGCTGTCTGAAGAGACAGTATGAATACCTTACATTTCAGTAACACTTTTCATCCATAATGAATCCGAGACATCCATTCAACCTCCACACTCCAAACCACAGAAGTAATATCTGCCCAGGTAGGGACGGGCAAATAAACACAAGTTAAATGACTGTTCAAGGTCGTTCAAGGACTACGAGAGACGCACGTCTAGCAAGTAGATTACTCTTCTCTTTTGAAAGGCACACAGACACACACACACGCACAGGGGATTGAAACTGCTTAGCCAGGTGTGGAGCCTGCTGTGATCAACACAGCTTCACTGAGCAGCAACTCTTCTCAATGCTGTTTCACCGGTGCTAAAATGTAAAAAAGCAAACCTTTATAACAGAACTCTTTCAAACAGCTGCAAATACGTGTGGGGATTTTGCATCTGGGCTAAGTTGCTACAATCTACACATCTTATTTGTTTGCTGGTTATTAAATTACCCACAAGCCATCAACAATTCAAGTCTCTCTCTGAGAGGCAGAGATTAACTAGGAATTGCTATGCAGAAATGCTGCTCATCTCTCTAGTGAGATCAGCCTCATGATGAGTTGCGGACATTCGGGAACAAAGGTGAGCTTTTCTGCAAGAAATGAGAGGCAAAGAAAGATGGGAAAATGATGCTACAGGGAGAAGAGGATTTATTTGCAAGGCAAGAATCTATCAGGAATGGTTTCACACACACACCACAAGTCACGGACTGTGACCAAACACATTCGTGTATCTGGAGCACAGGAAGCTGCACTTACGTCCAAGCACTAATGCAAACGATGTTTTCTGTGGAAGACAATGAGGCCAGTATGTAAGTACTAATTTAACAATCTAGCTGGCAAAGCCTCAGCTGATCTATAAATAGCTGGTTTATTAGCAGGTGATGCTGAAGGCAGCTAGCCTGGCTCCATTCCCCATAATTCCCCGTGCCATCTTGTTTTCATTGACCCCGGAGACACAAGGACTCTTAACTGTATGCAGCTCACTCCTCCACCACTACCTGCAGAGTAGCTACAAACACTTGACAACACAATACATATTTATCAATACCCTTACACGACAAGGATCCTGCAGCACCATGCACACAATGGCTCCCAGCACTCAGTTAAAGAGAGCAAATGGTTTAGAAAAATAGAAGAATCATGCAGTCTTGCTTTTAAACAGGAGGAGCTGGTCACTCAGGTGCCAACAGGCATTTAGGGAATGACTGACACAGAGCCAGCGATGGGCACTGTCCATCCACATTTACACTGTGCGTTGGCAAACTGAGAATCTAGGACAGCAGCACCTTTAGTAACTCTAGGCCACCAAAGAAGCATTTTACCATCTCAAAACAAGATGTCAAAATCCTGATTTTTTAATGCAGTTTCATTTCATCAGGAATTATTATTTTATAGTACATAATAAAACTTGCAACACTTTACCACCTCCTCAAGCTGCGCATGCAGCAATTGCTTCTTTCACACGGGCACAAGACAGCTATTAAACAGCAGACAGCAACACCACCAGAGTCTAGGGCCAGCAGGCAAGAATACTGCATCCTGGTAAAATTGCTGTGGCATTTGGAGCAACTGCCCTAACTGCAGCATGGTCGGCATCCATGGAAACCACATGAATTATGATGTTTTAGGCTATTCACATGAATTTGTAGATATTCTCCAGAAGTGTTCTAAGGCTTCAGTCTTCCTCTTGCTGCAAAGAACAGTGACAACAACGTACTTGACGAGTTGGGCTTGTAAATAGGGAGATTGAATTAGAGGAACAGAATAGACTTTGTTATCCCTTCCTCCCACTTGCTTCAAATTTCTAAAGAAACCTCCCAAACACAAGAATTTGCTGTGTCTCTCACGGCCATATGATAAGCAGAAATAAAAAACTAAAAAACACACAATCAACACTTATTTTTCCATAAGGTCCATGATATTCCTACAGCTTGTACAGTGCAGGCTCCAGAGTTTATCCTGACAGGGAACTTACTGTGCTGGGCCCTGCACCATCCTCGGCAAGGTTGAGGCTGCTCGTGGCTGGGAGGCTCACGCTGCACAGCCCGAGCAAAGAGCCCCGGCACGTTTTCTGCCCTGCTGCTGCACCCCACTTCTCAACAGTGCTCACTCAAGGAGGTGACAAGAGTTTTCAGAGCACTGATCTGGCCTGCCGCAGCTCAGCAGATCCGTTCCAAATGATCCTAGTGATCTGTGCCAACGGCAGTACAGTTCCCTACGGAGTGGGCTTTGGATAAAGGACTGCTCCTTCATTTGTCGCAGCAACAAACCTTTACAATTTGGTTTTTTTAAAGTTTTATTAAACACAAGGGTTAAACTGATATTTATATGATTGCAATCCTATGATGGTCTTACAGTTTGTTTTTAAGACCACCAAGGACTGTGAAAAAGAAACTTTTCTCATGCAGTTCACTTATTAAATTGCCTTTTGTGAGTGAACATACTTCTCTTTCCTAGTATTTATAGAAATGAGATAGAGGAGCTTACTTAGCTGAATAGAAAGTTAAAATAAAAGCACTCTCAGAAATTCTGTGGAACATAGCAAGAGAAGCGATATATCACAAGTAAAGAAATCAGTAGTTTTCATTAATCAATTAGGGAAAAAAAACAGTATAATAATAGATTTGCAATGATCTTGACTAGGTTATTTAATAAAACTGTCAAAAATCTAATGGCAACAGACACAAGCACCAAAGAAGAACTGAAACATTTTACATAGTTCAGTAAATGTAAGATGCTGCAACAAGGTGTCAAAACAACCTTCCTAGGAGAAATCCACACAGTTGCTGTTTCCTTTGCCTTTGATGTAAAGCTACACATAAACCTTCAGTGCCAAACAACTCAAAAGAAGCTTGTTCTCTGCTCTCCAAATCTCTGGATTTCCTGTAGCTCTGGCACAGTTCCTGCTTCCTTTGGCTGTTGTCTCCTTTCTGATCAGCATATCCATTGCCCAGATCCTTGATTCCACACCCTAGCCAGTTGTATTCCAGGAGCAGTTAGCAGCCAGCGCCCAAAGAAAACTTTAACTAAGTTTGGCTCTGTCTGAAGCAAATTTTGAGCAACTGGAGCACAGATGAAATCCAACTTATCCGGAGTAATTCATTCTTCACACTTGTTTAAGCATGGTCACTCACCGAGGACAGACTGGCAGCCTTCTCTGAGGGCTGTGGGTTCCACTGCACTGCCAGGAGCTGTGCTGAGACAAGTCCACATCACACGTTAGTGAAGATGGACTGCATCCTTCAGCTCTGGGATGGAAAAATCAAACTGCTAGATAGGTTCTTTTCCTTGCTGGATACACTGATTTTTAGCAATGGGAAAAGCCAATTAAAGTTGATAAAGACACATTCTCTGCTGATTTTTCCTTACTGCCCACTGCTCAGTGCTGGTATAATGGATAATGTTCTGCCTGTGGCTGTATTTTCTAAGATCTGTCAGTTCTGACAGCATTTTGGCACCTGGATAACTCAAGATCTATACTGAAGGTCCAGGAATGCACTATTTCTCAGTAGCTGATGGGTACATTTTTCAGCAAGACTTCCCTAATTAAAGGGCTGGAAAGAGATGGGATCAGATTGATAGGCTTTGCAGTCAGATGTTTTATGCTTAGTTTGATGAATTATAAATCACCTTTTGCAACTTTCAGAACACGTGAGAAGAACATGTAAGAGAAACTACAGCAATATGTCCAGAATATCACAATGTAATTATTTATTTTCAAATATTACCTCTGTCCCTATGGCAAGGCCATTGAAGACATACTCAAGAGAAGCAATGCTCACTGAAAATAAACATAAACATAAATATCAAAAAGAAAAGTGAAGCTATGAAATGAGACACTGCTGGTCTGGAGATACTCCCACGTGGAAGTGTTTTGCCCCAGGCAGGACAGAAGATGCATCCCTCCTCCTTCAAGTATCACCCAGGCCTGGGAACACTGCCCTGGAACTGAGTGTTCAGCTCACTCAGCCACGTCCTCTGCCAGACCAGCAGGAAGCTTTGCCTTGTCCTCAATCGTCACAGCCTCATGTCAGGGCTAGAGGAACTACTGTCAAATTAAATGCTTTGACTTTACTCCCTGTAAAACTGCATGAAGACAATGTATTCTGTGCTGGCTTCGTTGTCTCTGTCAGAGCCCCTTCCCTGTATGCAGGGAAATGCAACTCCAGAGAAGCCACTGGCAAGACCTTTCAGAATAACCAGTTTGTTCTGGTTTTAATGGGATCTTTAAGTATTGTAGTTCTTTTCTCACAGGGTGCGTGCGTGCATGTGTGTGTGTGTGTGTGGAGAGCAACAACAAAAAAGCCCAAACCCCAAAACAGGATGTGAGAGCCCGGTATCCCAGCGTGGATGTTTATAAGTGCCTTGCTGTCAGTGGTGTTCAGAACAGTGCAGACTTTAAAGATATAGAGAAGAAAGTCACAGAGGCACCATTTGGAATAGGGAGAAAACAGTTGGTAATTTAAACCATGAAACCAAAGAAATACAATGCAAAGCTATCAGGATGTGAAAAGCACTTCCAGTCACTGAGAGGTTAAAACAATTATTTGAACAGCTGGGAAAATTAAAATGGTAAAATAATAGCTACCCTTCAAAATTCTACAGATGCAAAGAGACTCCTCAATGAATAACTGATAAAGGGGAAAACACATTGTAAAAAAGAAACTGTTTCACGCATGAAGGTCATACAAGTAACAGCTCCTCTTAAGAACCCGGATTTCCAGACTTGGCAAGAGATGAAGAGCTGGGGTTAACACAGCAGTCTTTTACCTTGAGGGACCTAGGGTAAAATCCTGAATACTTTAAGTTACACATGAAAGTGACTTTGGCCATACTTTTTCTACTGGTTTTTTTTGTAACTGTCCCCCCCACCATAGCAAAAGCAAGGTCACAGAAGCATGCTGGAACTATTGTAGCAGTTTGTTTCCTTTCCCCAGGAATCCTTCCAGCACCAATGACTCCAGGAAATGGTGCAATGAGAGCAGCCAGTTCAGGTCGTTTAACTGCTGTTATCTAGGGCTCCCCCATATACATAACCTTGCTCTGGCAAGAATGCAGTGATATGTGATTTTTCAGGAAAAAAAGACAGTCTGTAACAAGTAGCTTTGCTATTCAAGAAAGGTCTAACTGGAAGAATAATGCCAGTCGGGATTGCAGCGTGTAAGCCACAGTGTACACAATGCTGCTCATCAGGACTGGGAACACAGAGAGACACATCCAGGGGACCCACAACTTCAGCAGAGCCATCCCCAGGGCAGGGAGGAGCTGAAAGAACACAGCCAGGGAAGGTTTATCCGCCACTTGGCTCCAGCTATGCCTGTAGCCAAAGGATCCTCTCTCTCTACTAGCTATTTTAAAACAAGAAACCAAAAATTTTCAGCAAGTAGAGAAAAATTGACAACTGAATATGCAGTACTGTAGAGAAGAAATCAGCTGAACAATGCCAGCTCCTGCTTCCATTCCTCCCCCACTGCAAATGCACCTCTTCCACATAAACAC
>VYZR01057138.1:0-36354 GCA_013400675.1 Oxylabes madagascariensis
AAAATGGAGTCTCGGCTAACCTACAATACATACCTTTTTCTAAAAAATAGATCTTAAACTATGTGTGGTTGATGGCCAATATCTTAAACTATGTGTGGTTAATTGCCAATTATATATATATATATTTATATATATATATATATATATGTATTTGTCCCATTTTATCCCTGTAAGGGTGCTTTTTTACTTTTCCCTGCAATTGACCCAAGCCTTGTCCTCTGCGCGCCGTGGTTATATAGTGTATGTGTCAGTCAGCTGCAATGACGTACGTTTAGTCGCAAGTAATAATGTTTGGCCAGATAACATTGTACTGTTAAACTTAATTATCACCAGATGTATTTCAATATAGCCTTTCAACCTCTGAATTACCCAACACGCTCTCACTCAACTCTTTTACTTTATCTCATTAATTGACTCAGTAAGTAATCCCAGACACTGTCTGTCCTGTAGCCATCGCGAGGGAGGTACTGAGGTGTAGGAGTACAGGCTAGGCTGTGGCTTTGCCTGACAGCTTCAGAAGCCTGGCTTTGAAAGGGCAGGCTTATGGCCCGAGTTACTCCAGAGCCTTAGGTATTACCTGTTCCCTCCCAGGCACAGCTCCGTTGGAATGTGGAGGTGGTTTTGTTTGCATTCCCATTTATGACTCAGAGGAAGCTGGGGACAAGAAACAAGAGCTGAATACATCAGTGCTCCCATCCACGTGGGTGAAGAGAAGGCAGAGGAAGAGCTTTGCCTCACAGCTTGCCCTTTGGTTCCCAGGGCGGTCCCAAGGACACCTGTCTGTATGGAGTCCATGGATCATTGCTGGTCTTGGGGCTTTTGTCCCACAAGAGCCCCTCGGATGCGAGGAGCAGGAAAATCCTTTGAAAAGAGAGGAGCCAGGCCACTGAGACCTTTTCTCTCTCAATGCAATTAAGTTCTTGCCTTTTTTTTTTTTTCCTATATCTTCCAACCACTTTTTTTCTAAACTTGGACTTCTAGTAATGATGCATCCCACTGGGCAGGAAAAAAGGGAAAACTTTTACTGTTTACCTTGGAATCTTTGCTGAATTGGTTAAAGGTATGATAAAATACTCAAGAACCTATTGCCATGATTTATGGCTGTATAAAAATAGATATCCCAACACCAATTTCTATGCAGAAGAGATAATTCAGGAGGCATATGTTTTGTTTGTTAAAAAGATAATGAAATGAAGGCAACAAATCTTCATAATTCAAAGTATACTAATGGCCAGATTCTATGATCAATAGTGAGCTCTCTCTTCATTTCGTGTGCCAAAGAAATTATTGCAAGATAGGATTACTACAGTAAATTCATATTGGACATTTCTTTCATCTCCATACCAAGAACGATGTAAAAATGAAGTCATGAAAATTCCCTGCCTTAGAGGAAACTTAAAAGGATGAAGGTAACACATCTTTGAAGAGTGTTGGCCCAAAAGGCCTGGGAGAACAAAGTTTAAACTGAAGAGGTGGAAAAAGGGTGGGAGGAGGGGTGTGGAATGATATTGTCAATTAAACCCCGGGTGAGGGAATGAAAAATGACATCACCTGCATATTTCTGACACCCACGCCAACACACAGGGCCGATAAACACTGCAAGTTCCAGCTTGGTGAAGTGGGACACTTCAGAGTAGATTTAAAGGGACAGTTTATCAAACATGCTATTTTGGAGGGGGGAAAAAGAGAACAATAAAACATCTTGGCTGTATTGTATGTTTGATGTTCATCCAGAATGATTTTGCCTGGCTCCTGAAATATTAAGATGCTTGCCTTAGAGGTGATCATTCTCCCCATCCTCTGCTTATTACTTTCTTTCCCTCCCACAATATGAAGCTCCTTAAAGAAAAACAAACAACAAAACCCACCACTTTGAATGACTTACCTCATCTTCAAGAGACTTTTATAAATGGAAGGATTAGAGGTACACAGGGAAATTAAGGACAGGAAGGAGAGGAAGACAGGCATTGATTTTATTCTGTATGTGCCATGTCACATAAACTGTCAGGTGTCCTCAAACCTGTGCTCTTGTTTCTCACTACAGATCAATGATCTTCCTTGAGAAGGTGAGGAGAAATCTCCCTTGGAAGTCCACAGGATTTTAGAAATCAATTAGTGAGCCAACGAGCCAGGAGTTCATGACTTGCCTTTGAATCCTAACCAACAGAAGCATTTAGAAACTTCAGACATTTTAAGCCTCTACCATGGGGGTTATCCTCATCTAGCTTTTACTGAGTGTGCACAGACAGACCATCAGGGACAGGAGATGGACACAGGGTAGCAGCTCCATGCTGAGACCTCACGATTGAGGTAACTAACCTTGGACACCCATGAATTGTGCTGGGAATGCTGAACAGCAGGACACCTGGGTGGGTGCCCGGATGGTCAGATCTTTTCCCAGCTCCGTGGTCACTGCCAGTGAGGAACAGCAGGGAGGGCCCAGTGCAGTGCACAGTCTCTTGAAAATCTCAGTCCCCAGTTTTAGAGAGAAGGGAAAAAACCCTAATAATAATTACAGATAAAACGTAGTTTGTTCAGGAACTACTGATTTCCAAAATTAGAATAGGCTCCTTCTCCTCTAGCAAAAGCCCACTACAATAATAAAAATTTTAAAATTCCCTGTCTGCTGCTCAGCAGGGAGTCGTGAGTCAAACATGGTGTGAGCTTTTGCCCTGCAAACCTCTCCAAGGCCCTGGCTCAGGAATCTCTCGTGCTCCCTGACTGGCTGGCAGCATCCCAGGGCAGCCCCCCAGCCCATGTGCCTCACATGGGCTGGGTTTCCCTAGGCTGGGCAGGGCTCACCGCTGCCTGCTGTCCCCAGCCCCCTTGTGATAACATCTAACACAAGGTGCATTTTCAGCACCATGGTAATAGGCAAAGAAAAGCAATTTTCCCCTCAGGAGGTGAGTCCTGGGTGCTCCTTTGCACAGTAACCTCATTGAGCAACTCCAGAAGCACAAGGTTACTGCACACACTTAATATGCAATCCAGCACTGTGTATTTTCATACTTAATATGCAGATCTAATTGCTTGCCTGCATTTTGATTACCTTCTCTTCCTGGAATTTGCTCTTGTGTGGCTAATCCTAGTGAACTTCAAAGCTTGAACTCGGTGGCTTTTATTTTTTTTTTTTTATTTCTGCAGTTTGTGTCTGAGGCCAATGTCAAAACTCTTTGTAAGGACCACGACTTATTTTTTAGTTCAGAAAAAAAAAAAGTCCCTCAGTTGTCCTCTTTTTTTAACCTCAGGACCTTTACTATTACTGACCTGGAAGGTTACCCATTTGATCTGGCCTTAATTAGCACTTCCACATTAAGTCTCCTGCCAGCAGCATCCTCAGTCCTGCCCACCTAATACCAGCTTCAAGAATGGCTCAATGTAATTCCTTTTAAGAGAAAGGCTATTCTTCATTTCTGAGTGTAAATGCAAAGCAATTTGTCTAAGTACTTCTCTGTCTCAAACTGCTAAACTCAACCCACACAAATGCATTTCCCTGTAAGTGCCCCCACTTCCCACACTCTCCCTCACTTTTCACATCTTTTCCCATTATCCACCTCACCAGCAATAAAATACAATAAATTTGTTTGCCTCTTTTGATGTGGTGTCTACTTTAAATGCCACCTTGTTTAAAGATTGAAAAAAAAAAAGAAAAATAGCCACAGAACAAACTAATCTCCCTTTCCAAATATAAAATAAAAGCTGTCTTATTTTTAGGCTTTGCAGCAGCTCATGTGTCATTTTCATCATTTCTTTCTCTCTTGATGACTGAGAAGCAGTGAGAGGAGGCGAGAAAAACTTTTTTATTTTGCTCCCCCTGGAAAATACATATTCAGAGCTTTCCCTAACCTGATTTCCTTCTCTATTAAATCATCCATAGCCAAAGCCAAAATGAACCTCAATAATCTGACATATTTGTCAACTTTTTGTAAAATGTGTATCGGTGATTAGACTAATGTAAGAGCATCAGCAACGTGAATCATGGAGGCTGTAATTTTTAGCGTTGTAAATCATTAGATTTGCAGCACATGGCAGCAAACTGAGGGAAGCAGGGCTTCCAGGGATGGTTGAGAGCAGGCTGTGAAGTAGGGAAATTTCATCAGAAATGAACCATCCCTTTACCCTAAGAGCAAAGGAAAGAAAAAGTGCAGGAATTAATTTTAGGCAATACTGGGCCCATTCATTATCTTGCATGAGTCACACAGGACCTGACTCCTGCTCAGTGAGACCAACAATGAGTTGTTCCAGCAATTCCAAGGACAGCAGATCCAGCCATTAACTCTTTCAATTTCTTGAATCCCTCATGAAAAAGAGGAGATTTTTTTTTTTTCCCTTTTATTTTTTTTTTTCAATACCCTTCAACAGGAAGATACCAACACCAAAGGAACTTTGAGCTCCTGCCCTTGAGACTTAATTTCCCCAAAATGACAACTGATACCTTTACAGACAGCAGCATTTCTGGCAGGTATCAGCTCGGAGAACACAGGTGGTAATTCATTCTGATGTCTGGATGTCACTTCACATGAAGTTTTGGTAGCCAGTGTGCTATGCTGGTAGAAACATCCAGCTGGGCTGCACAACTACAAACACAACATTCTGTGCCTTAAATATTTGACTTTTAGCTTAAACTGCCAGGAAAAAAAAAAGATGAATGCTTAGTTCATACTACCACAGCTGCTTTGCATTAAAAAGCCTTTCCAGTGTGTGAATACTGATATTTTTCTAAATGTATTGACTACCCTACGAGAAGAAAGCATGAATACGTCCAGTAGACACCCTTGAAATCCATTTTTCTCTCCTCTCAGCTGTGGTGAAGAAGGTCATTGGGGGAATCTGCCAGCTGATGTACATTACAGGGATGTTATTTGTCTTTTGGGACCTTTGGCTGTTGATTAGAAGTTCCAAGCGTAACGAGCGAGGGCAGCTGCAGGAGGGCTGGCTGTGCTGTGCCCTGCGTTTGTCACTGTGCCCTTGAACAGCAGCTCCACATCTGGCACCACACGCTGCTGTGAAGGAGCGCTGCTGCTCTGCCCTGAGCGCTGTGTGCATCTCCTCCCTTTCAGTCATCAAGCCTACGCTTGCCCTGGTAGTTAACCTGGCTATTGGCTGCCTAATCCACACCACCTGCTTCTGCCTTAGTCTTAATCCCCAAAATGCAGCCTGAGCTGGCCCCAGGCCTCTTGCTTGAGCCTTTGTCCCAGCTTGCCATCAGCCATACACAGCCCTGTGTTGAACAGGCACCACCTTCCATCACAATCCTACCCTAAAAAATAGAACTTTCCCTTTTTCTCTCAGAGACTGCCAATGTCTCTAGTGGAGGAGCTGGAATAAAGACTCTTTCAGCACACAGCTGTCAATTAGAACTGGTGCTTCATCTGAATGTTTCAAAGTCTGATAGATCTATTAATAGTAAAGAGTCAAGGCACCTAATTTCTGGGTACTCTAAAATTCAATTTCAAGTCTATTTGACTGTCCTGGATTTCTATGGAAAATTATCATGCATAAGTTTCTGCTAAGCTGTGTTTCTTTATCCTGATATTATCAAGTTTGGTGCTTATTTGTTCAATGGATAATCTGGATTCTGCAACAGACTGTCCTCATGGCTGGACATTTTGGTGGAGTGACATTTTCCTCAGTCCAAAAGGATTGAGGATAAATGTCACTCCACCAAAACAAAACAACCAAAGCCCCAACAATCTCCTGAAATAAGTAAGTAAGTAAGTAAGTAAGTAAGTAAGTAAGTAAATAAATAAATAAATAAATAAATAAATAAATAACCGGAGGAGAGAATCAAAAGTGAGAAGTCTTGAAGGACCTTTTGCAGGACTCCAGTACTGGACACTTAGGAGTCACAATTTTCCTTTAAGGCCAGCAATTAACCTCCAACCCTGTCAGCTGTTGTAAGGGTTTTACTCTACCCTGGTCATCAGCCACAGCTGGTTGAGGCCCTGAAGCACAGGGCAGCACAGAATCTACATTTAGCTGGTTTTAACTCACAGCAAGAGCATTAGGAGAGGAGTTAGTGCCCTACAGGTCTTTTCTTCATATATTGAAGGAGTGAGTTTTGTTTCATTTGAGAAAAAGAGAATATGTGGCTGGATAAATGATGATGTCTAACAACATGCCCAATTATAATAGTAACCAGTCCCTTTAGGAGACTTCAGGTGCAACGTAACATTGCCTCTCAGTTGTATTTCCCTTTAATATTCACTATTTACCTACCCTCTTATAGAAAGTCTCATCACAATTAGAAATTTCAGTTCTCGTTCATTAGCACTTAAAACAGCATAATGTTAATGGTAATTGGCTAGAGAAAACAGATATCCTGCTTTTAGAATGATAACTCCTCCTGTGTACGTTATCATTCTTCTCTTAAGTACAGTATGGAGCTTGTACATTGTACCTTGTTAAAAAAAAAAAAAAGGAAAAACAGAGAAAACACTGTTTATGAAAGCTAGAATAAAGATTTAACACAATATCTTAAAAAATATAGCATCAAAAGTGAGAAATGCTGAGAGTGAACAAATGATTTTGTAAGTTTTTGCATCCATGCATGGTGGAATTCACTCGCTCATCACAGACTGGATTTGTTCCTCTGTTGTGCACTGTTCTGAACATAATACTACAGAAACTGATAAAGATAAATGGTGATAAAGAAGCAGCAGCAAAGATAGAAAAACTATGAAAGATGAGGTTTTTATATCCAAAATAGGGACCTGACTTCTAAAGATAATAGCACCAAATACAGATCAATAAAGGAGTAAATTAAACTTGAATTAGGTCCTGCAATGAATCTGTGGGACTTTGGTCTTATTTAGCTAATTCCAGCCAGCCTGCGGAAGCTGGAACAGGGGTTTGTGTGAACAAGAATCTCCAAGTCAAACCAAGGGCACTGGCACGTACTGCCTTGTTTCCTGGCCACAGAGCCAGTGCACAGAAAAAATGTGCATTGGATCCTCTGGAAAAGCAGGAATCCAGATGAACCGCAGGGACTGTGGGACCAGAACCAGCTGGAAGAGATGCTGAAGTGTGGAATGATCTCCCCAAGGACAAGATCTCTGCAAGCCAACAGCCAGGGCTGTGTCAGGACTAAACCCAACTGCTTGTTCAAAGACTATGGAAGAGTCTTTGCTGTAACTGTGAAAATCCAAATTGCACTGTTTTATTGTATAAACCCATTTTTTTCCTTTCAGATGTAACTCAAGAACTATACACTCCTAAAATAGATGGGTATATTTCTTTCATCCTGAAACTTCTCTACACTCAGCTGTCCCTTATAAATAATAGCTCGTTCCTCTGATCAAACAGTACCATTTGGAGCACATCCAGGATCAAAATCCTCTTGAGCAGTAACTCATGTCTTGGGAAATCTCCTACCCATGCTAGGAAACCATTCAGAAGCATAGCTGTCTAAACAACCAGGCTAAATAGAATTTATTATTTTCTAGTATAACTTAGTGCTCTTGTATTTAGCACTTTGTCAAGTAAAATATCTCTCTACAATAATTAAATAACAGTAATTCCAGGTGTATATGAGGAACAGTGCAACGTTCAGTGTCCAGAATGGTTTTATGATTAATGTGAAAATATCATATATTTACTGTAGAGAGAGTCAAAGAATAGCATATATATGGGTGTCAGATATATATTAAAAAGAAAAGAAGAACAGGGAGGACTAGAGAGAAATAGAATTCTAAGCTTGTTCCAAGATAGAATTTTGAAATTGGATAATTTTAAAGCTTTTCTCTTTTTAAAGACAAAAATCCATTATAATTATACTCTCCAATTAAGATGCCTGTTTAAATACTTTGTCTATATCACAATTTTTTTTTAAAAACAAACAAACAAACGAGTAACACAGAAGGCACTATTCTCAGAAAAGACACTTCTATAAGTTTTATATATTTTCTACCCTGGACTTCCATTTCTGTCATGCACATTCCCTTGATATGGAAAGATGGAAGGAAGAACAACATTTCTTAAAAATACTTTCTTTGCTATGGCTTCAAATCAGATTTCGTTTGGAGTTAGACAAGACGTTCAACAAGAAGGTTCAAAAGCAGATATTAGTCACAAAATACCCCAGAGGACTACTATATTTTTAGTGGCTACAGAGGCACCTCCAGGGCAGGAGCGCTTCATTCTTTCTCTCCCAGTTTCCTGACCTCTTGATTGGGAGAGTAATTTCTACCCAACAGCATGTTTTTAATGAGAAATATTAAAAACATCATTACCATGAGAAAAATGGGGTTTTTTGAAAAACACACAGTGATATTGTATTTCAAACTAAGCCTTTATAAAGTCTCTGTTCTTCCAATTCATTAGACATCTCTATTCACAAGACCTAAAAAATGATAATTACTCCTGACATGCAATTTGAGTTGAAAATTGAAAATATAAGCTTTAAATTAAGACTACAGTACAGGAAAGGTTCTGTAATAAACAGAAAGTTTATAAAAAAAGTCTTTACAATAAAGTTATAGAAGAAATAAAATATTTCAGCAGAATTTTCAATACTGTTTTTTCACAAAGTTTTCTGTAGAGAACCTGCACCAAATTTTATCTCCAAAGACCAGTAGTGTTAACCACTGATTGAGTCTTTACATCAATTATATCCAAATTTCCCAGATTGCCTAAAAATATCAGTCATTAAACTCGATGTCAGCTAATCTAATTACATCCACAGGAACAGGGTTTTCTATTTATTTCTTTTGCCTTTTTCATCTTCGTTTTTATCCCTCTTAACCAGCAGTTTGGGTCCAGAAAGGGTAAGGACTCTGTCTAAAAACTGTTCATGTAATTTCTCAGCTCTAAACAGGGAAATATACTCACAGTACACATAACTGCATTTTTTCTCCCCTGTATGGAGAGTTTGGATCCCATTTGCAACCTCTGACTTCAAAACCCTCTTACCATTTCCTCCTGGTAGGCATTAACAAATAGACTTTGATGCCGTTGTTCCACAGTGACTGAAGTGTGCAGTTCATTGACCTGAGTTAGTTAGTTGCTAATTTTTGAGGGCAAATTGCACACTGAGGCTCCTGGCTTTCCATGAGAGTGAGACTACTTTTTTTTTTTTTTTTTTTTAAACCTGCCAAAATATTACTTCTGTTTTTTAATGACCTTATAATGGGTTCAGCATACTCTGTTTCTCATATTGAAGAGCAATGGCAAAATTACTCCACTGCTGCCCAGCATGTCTGATGCCAGAGCAGTTAAATTAACATTTTTTGGAAGTATTAAATACACTCCTGGGTACAGTTGTACACATTCGTACAAGTTATTACCATAAATAAGAAAGAAATTATTGTAACAGTTGAGATGACCTGGGATCAAATTATCTGCTGGCAAGTCCCACCATATATCAAATAACTTGCTTTTATTCTTTAGGAAAAGTGATGCTTGACAGAGGAGCAGTGGATAAAATATTGGAAGAGAAGTAACCAAAAATTCTCTGGCTTTACAAGAAGTAAAAAATGTGCTATTTTACAAAAATATAGATTAAAAAATATATAGCCTTGGGAAAAAAACCAAAAAAAACCCCAAACCACTATGATCTTGATATATGCCAGTTAAAATTCATCTGATTCCCCCCACTTTCCCTCATAAATCAAAACTGAATACACAGATCCCAGGGATGAGGAGCAGGTGGTAAAACAGCATAAAAGTCTCTTTTCTATACTTCCAGAGAGAACTAATTTCAAGTTGAAAAGAATGGGTTATTTTTACTGCTAGTTTAGCCACATGGCTCCCAGGTACCAATTTTGTGAAGTGTTATCCATTTTTACTGTGGGCCATTTGTTTCCTCTGCAGATCTCCTTGAGACTGGCGGAACCGATACGCATGGATTTCTCCAGTTATGCTTTTGAGCGTATAATGATGATTGGGCAGGTTATCTTTCCTTTAATCTGCACAAGACCTGACACAGAATGCAGGAATTTTATCCTCTCTGACATAAAATGCTCCTCCAATCCCAGCACCTGAAAGAGACCCAGGCACTGATACCCTGTAAATTGCCCATGTCCCACATTCCTCCAGGCCAGCTGTAACTGCTAAAACCAAACCTGCCAGGCACAGGTAGCTCAGAAATAGATGTACACAGTTGGAGATTTGCTACAGAAAAGCTGATGGTTCGGATTCACTCGAGAATAAGAGCCTTGTGCTTGAACAGAAAACCTCTTTCCCTTATTAACCTCCATACTTCTCCAGCTTCTGCCCCAATTACATAAAATCATCTGATTTTCTTAACTTTTTAGTATCTGCTCTAAATCTTGAGGCACGTGTCCCAAGTCAAAACTTAATGATATCAAGACTAGCAAGTCCTATACCCCTGAGAGCCAAGAGGTGGAATGTCACCGAGTCACGGGTGTCACCGAGACCCTGGACTAAGCCGAGAAACAGAAGCCCTCACGCCATTGTCACAGAGGGTCCCTGGAGACAGTCCAAAACAGAAATCTCAGCTGCATTAAGACTTCCAGTTCTTCTGCATTTCTATTTGTGTATGTGAAGAGAGCCTGGGATGGCTGCTGAGGCATTTGCTGAGCTATTGCCAAGGCAGGGCTGTGCAGTCCTGGGACCAAGGGCAGGTCTGAGAGTTAAATTCTTCTCGCTCATGGAAGGCAATGTTCAACCCTCAGACATGGGAAGGGAAAAGCATCACGACAAAACACCCCAAGAGAGAGCAAAGCAAAGCAGTGCAAGGCTGAGCGAGCATTCCCTTTCCATGATCAGTGTGTTCAATCACACAGCACTGGAGAATTAAATAGTATTCAGGAGGCTGAGTGCACCGAATAGAAATTCCTATCAAGTTCATTCTACGGTATCAGACATGGTTTGTCACCATGCAAGGAAATGTATTTGAGCTACATGACGGCTGATGCCTTATGTTTTTTAATAAAGTTGAGGACAGATTACAAACCTTTGCCTTCAGCCCCAGCAGTGGATGGAAGCTATTTCCTTTGACATACTGAATAACTTGCCTTTTTTGAAGTTACAATAAGATAATGTAAAAAGCTTTGAATACCACATAATGTGAAATGGTAAGGTGTTAAACTACAGCATCTGAAAGAAAGTACTGCTGGGTGTAAAAGAGATAGGACACTAGAGCAAAAGAGACCAGCAGAAGTAAATCCAAAATGACCAGGTGGTACCAGTCTAAAGGGAAGAGTAGACTGATGTTTGGTCCTTTAATTGTGGTTTCTTGGAAAGTTCTAACATTTTAATACAGCGCTCCCGGTTCCTACCTGTGTGCTAGAAAACAAACAAACAAAAAAGCAAACCCTTCCAGAGCTGCTAAACCAAGACCTGGCCATGCCCCTGAGACACCAGGTCTCTTCCCCTCACCAGTGGCCCAGCCCAAGGCCAGGCTGGCCCAGAACAGGACAGGGACACATCTCCCTCCTTTCCCAAGGGCAGTCAGCAGCCAGAGGGATGCTGCAGGGCTTCAGCTGCACGCATGGGCAGCATCCTTCAAGGAGCCCACTCTGGAGCACCCTCCCTCCAAACAGTAGACATGCAAGATAGTGAGGATAGGCATCAGGAACCCAGTTACTGACCCAGTGAAGGGAGTGGAAGATTTTTGTCTCCAGGAAGTTCAGGAGTTCACATCAGTGTTGGGATGAAGGCAGGAAGGTTGGAGGTGTCACAGGAATTATGTGACATAGTTACTGACAGAAGTCTACTACTCCCTTGAGGCACTAAATATTTTGAGACCTTTGGTATGAGTTATATCCAGTCTGTCTAAAACTCACAAAGCTTAGAGGCACAGCTCCCTTATGGGACGTCTGTTTTGTTTTGGGTTTTCCTTTTTACTATTGCACAGGCTTTAATTTAATTTCTTAATTTCAGCCAGTCTTGACGCTCTCTTAAGAGCTTTTGAATACTGCAAAGAAAGACTTTGCAGAAGCAGCTTTCAGAAAACCATTTAAAGATCTTTATCTATCTCAGTGGAGCTGGCATCCTCCCACCACAAAGCTTTCCAAACACAAACACGTGCTTTTTTATGGTGTCTCAGAAGAGGCATGTCAGCCTTCAGGGCTGGTTCCTCACAGCGCTGAGGAGGCTGTACAGCAGTTGTAGAGAATTAAATCAAGCCAGTTGATTCCTGTGCAGTGTCATGGCTGTAAAATCCTCCACGAGGAACAATGTGGAAAGCAGTTGTATTTGTGCATTCATCATGCACACCATGACAAATGACAGTTTTATGGTTAAATGCACTTGAATGGAAGGTTAAGGTTCATCTCTCTCCTCTGCCCTAGACTTCATATATCACCTCAGGTAAAACTGGGAGTCAAATAATACCTTAAACAGCAGATTTACTTTCCCCTGCCTTGTATTTTCAAGTGTGCAGTAGCAATTCTTCCCAACCTTGTCTCTTTAGATTAGGCACGTACGCCTGGAGACTTTCTTGGGGCTTGGAGCAGGGGGAAGCCTCAAGTCAGGCAGGGACCGTGGCAGCTGTAGTGAAAGCAAAACCAGCAGCACGTAAAGCAGGCAGTGGCTGAGCTGAGGCCAGCTGCAGTGAAGAGAGTGTTGTGCTGTCCCTTTCTGGTGCTGAGCACTTCCCTGGGTCAGCTCTCAGCTTCAGAGAGCTCCTTCAAGAAACCAGGCCCTTATGCTATTTCAGAGTTGTATCAGAACTAAGATTTAATGAAGGCACTGACAGTTCCTGTGGCATTAGACAGATAACAGACAGATTGTATTTTCTTGTTTAAAAGTGTGAGTTTCAAAATACTCATAAATCTGTGAGAAGTACACATATTCTATGCATGCAATGATGAATGCAATGGCCAATAAGTTTGTTAAGACCAAATTAACTGAAACAGAAAAACCATTAAACCAAAATGCTTCTGTCATTCTTGAAATAAACCCAAAAGTAAGATTCTTTTATGAAACTTAATATAAACTTTTATGAAAATCAGAAGCCAGTGAAAAGATGAGAATATTTGTTAGCTGACCATTTAGCACTTTGAGAAGTTGTTTGTGTCTCCTCTCCATTATCTTTGCATGTTATGAACAAATGTATTTCTTAGGTGCAGAGGTTCATCAGGTCCTTGTTCAGTCATGTTTATATAGCCCTCGAAAAACTGAAGAGCTATGCATGCTAAGCACATGAAGTTTTATAGGAAGAGTCACATTTTATGGAACTTCTCATTCCTCTATGGATAAAATAAATCCTGAATTTAATTTTTTCCAGCATGGTGAAGATAAGGTGAATGCTGGATAATGATTACACAGAGGCTGGACTCCAATAGCATTGTGGGCACGATGGAAGCTGTAGAATGCAGAGATACTGCACATGATTTGTAGGTTGTGAAAAAAAAAAGGAGTTGTGTGGAGTTTTGTAAATTTTGCCCTGTGCACTGAAAGAAAGGATTTATTTAATAGGCTGGGTATTCTTTAAATTGTACCCTGAAAGTACTATCTACTTAAACCGATTGAAACTCGGCTCTCTCCCTTGTAGTTCCCATCCCAGAAAGATGTTTCAGAGGCCCTGTGTGTTCACTCTGCATGCACAGCTGTCAGGCAGATTTTGCTGCTTTACTTCCAACAGTTAACCAAAAACCGTATTTCTCCACTAGTAACAGCAGCCACAGTTTGGCATATTGAATAGGAATCAGAGAGAGACAAAAAAATCACACTCCAGGAAAGCACAGCACTGTCTTCAACCAACAGTACTTACCACAAGAATAATAGAATGTATGTTAAATGGAGGTATAATTCAGGCAAAAGAAAAGTGTATTGGCTAGAAAAGATTGTAAGAAACAATCTGGGCATTGATTATCTGTGGCACAAGCAGCTTAGAGGAGAAGAGAGTCTTGAGTCAGTATTTCCCATGTTTATCTCTCTGTTGAATTCCCTTAGTAGTGTAATAGAAAATTCCTGCGTGGCTCATACCTCTCCTCAGCATGTGTTTCTATTTCTCCTTTTTTTTTTCATTTTAATTTGTGGGGGTTTTCCCCTTCTATTTTTTTTCTTCATTCTTTGTATCTGTTTTTATCTTCTCTCATGCTTTCATCCCTCTTTCTCCATATTCTCTCTTGTACATTTATTTTCCTGTTGGCAGTTCTCTTACTCCCTTTCCCAATCCATTTATTTTTCCAGGTATTTTCCCCTCTCCTGGTTTTTTTCAGAGGTGCTGGAGATGTAGACAGGGCTGCTAAAGCTCAGGACAGAGCTGATCCTGGCTAGGAACAGGGTGAAAAAAAGGCTGAAGAGAGCTGCCTGAATTCTGACTCTCTCACCTGCTCCTTATCAGCTGTTTCTGCAGGAGAGTGCCCCGGGGTGAGGAGCAGTGGAGAGTTCACTGGGCAAGGGGAAGGATGTGAGAAACCCACACTGTGGTCCAGACCCAAATACAAGAGCTTTTCACAGACAAACTGAACTATCCAGGACTGGTCTCCTGATAAAAGGAGGCAGTAGATGCCAGGTTTGGGAATTTGGAGCATTTGGAAGATTTTTTTTCAGACATGCTGCTCTTCAGGCTAATTATTTCACATTTTTCATCCAGAGATGAAGGTCATTTGATGCATTGAGCTATCATCCAGGAGCCTGGGGGTTTTGGAGTGACAATTGCCCATTATGAACATCAGCTGTGGTTTTTCCCAATTATGCTAATGTTATAGCCTTAAGAGAGACCTAAAGAAACAAAACTTGCCGGATTATAGAGGATTGTATCGTTCAGAGGCTCTGACAGGCACCAGTTGGATCAGCCATCGTGCAGTGAGGCTCCCACGATCCAGGATTAATCAGCCAGAGCTCAGCCCCTAGAAAACCCCTGCAAAGCAGAAACTGCCAACCAACTTCTCCTCCAGCCCTTCAGCCCATCCATATCTCTGAGGCTTTAAGAGTTATCCTGATTTAATAAAAATGCAAAGCTATTAATAGACATCCCCACATGGAAATTCTTTGTGCTGATTTCATTTCCTAATCCTACAGCTTTGAAGTGTTGACAAAAGATCAAAATCTTGCATTTTTCAGAACGGAAAAGATGCCAAATGTAGGAAGACATTTGTCCATTGAGGCTAATAAAAGAGCCAAAAAAATATTAGTATTTCACTGGCCTTCAAGGCTTTTGGAAAAGCCAGAGATAACCAGTGTGAATGTGACTATTTGCACAGGTTCTGCTGTTAAAAAACACCAGTGTGCTCAAGGTGGCCCTCAGACCAGAAGATCCCTGCACCACCATCCACTGGCTGCTCACAACTCTGTGGTGACAGGCTGTTACAGCAGCGGGTGTAGAAAAAGATTCAGTGCATGGCTTACTGATCTGCAGTGAAATGGTTAATTTTTGTGAGTTTCACTGCACATTCATTACGAGGCAATTTGACTGGAAATTTAATAGGATTATTTTTGACTGCTGAGGTTAATGGCATTACCTGTTTGGCTTTTATAAAATCCCCATAATTTAGCAATATTTATCTAAGTCACCATAAAAGTATAGAAATTGATAGTAAAATTACAGACAGCTGGGTACAGGAGGAAATGAAACAAATTAAACCAAACCCAAGCTCTTAGGAAAATACAAATGCCAAATTAAGTATGTTAGGCTAACAGTTTAAATAATCCAATTTAACACTAATAAAGGTACTTTAGACCCAAGTTCTGCTTGATTTTCTATATGAGTGTGCAGAGGAAAATAACATGGAGAGGCAGAGAGCCTGGGCCCAACAGGGATACCAAGGGAATGGGCAGCTTGGACACCTGTAACTTTCCATGTTCGTTTCACATATTCCCAATAGATTTTCACTGAAGTATAGAGGCACAGGTTTTGTCCTGGAGAATTGCTAAGGGACAGCATTTATAATGGGAAAGTATATAGAGCTACAAATGGTTTTGGTGTTTTTTAAGGCTTTGTTTGATCGTTGTAATATTTCTAATTGGTTCCTGGTTTACACGGAGAGTTAGAGGCCATTTAACTCAGAAGTTTGGACCCTGACTCATGGCTGCATCTCTGTTTGAAAGTGATGATTCAGAAAATTATTCTTCATAACAAAGTCATTATTTAGATGGAGGTTCCATCTTAAGTTTTTACCTTTTATTTGTCACTTTTCTTCTGATAATGGGCAAGCCAATTGAATAGAATACTTACAGGTTTTGCATAGTGGTGCCACTTGGTGAATTTTATTCAATGGCTGTTCAGACAATGTGTAAGACATACAAACCTTCCATTCCCACGAGCAGAACTGAAAGAAAAAGGAAATTGCTTTTCAAGGCTTGAGAGCTTTGTTTCACAGTACAGTACATACGTACAGTATGTGGCCAGGAAACAAAAGTCAAAATATAAGAGAATAGGAAAGAAATATAAAAGAGAATTGTTACATGGCGTACATCAAAAGATGTCAACAGCTGTTCCAAAAAGCAAAATAATTGAATGGGACTATCACCCACAAAGGATGATGATGCTGTAACTTTCATGTAAGATGCAATTCCTGAAGATCCTTGACTCTTCTTGATGCATGTAAATATTTTATGCCTCTTTCTGTATATTCATGTAGCTATGACACTTTTCATCTCTTGCTGTTTACATCTCAGATGGGTACCTGAGATTCTGTAAATGTAAAAGATCTATTTGGATCGGTGCCAGAAGAATGCCCTCACAGGAAGGCCTGCAAGAAAAGGAAACTGATAGAAAAGGTGTTCCGTAAGGAGGCCCACAATGATTGTCAGCTTGTGAAACCATTCCAACGTTCCCCTTTGTACACGTAATTCCACAGACGTCAGTAGAGCAGGTCACTCAAGTTATGTTCATGAAGAAGCTTTTACTGTAAGCACCTTTGATTCAGAGTCTCGTGAGGCCAGGTCTCCTGAGGACTCTTGGCAGATTTACAGCTGAGAAAAGTTGTATGTGTTGACTTGGTGGGGAAAACAAACAAACAAACAAACCCATGTATTTATATTGCTGCATAAATGTTAATAAAAATATGTTCAGCTCTAGAGCTATGACACTTGCAGAATTCCTAAGGTGCAATAGCACAAGGAAAAGAGTAGTGATACTTAATTGTAGGCACATTTCTTATTTCCTATCACAAGATTGTACATCCAGGACTCATTCTATGGCTGAACTCCTAGAGACAAAGATCAACTTTCCCTTATTTAGGCTAAATTGAAAAAAATGTTTAAAAATCAGGCTAAATTTAAGATTAAGGAAAGAAATTTATTCCTTATAACTGTTTGGTTTTTTTTAAGATTTGATACACTTCATGATTTTGAAGAAGGAATAGCAATACAGTCCTGTGCCTAGACTTGTGTCCAGGAAAATATTGCCTGTATGCTGGCAAGTGCTCCAGAGCTGGGTCCATGGGACTCTCCTGGCTAGTACAAAGCTGGAAGATCATCTTTTCTTCTCTTCCTGCTGGAATTCCAGCAGTGAGAAGAAGGAAGGGTAAGACAGGAAAGTTCAAGTCTAGAAGGGAGACACTCATTAAGTTCAAATGGGTCCTGGGAGATACAGAAAGTGTTCCTTGACCAGACAAAGGGATAATGGAAAGTACAGAGAGTGAAACGCAAAGCCAG
Organism: Oxylabes madagascariensis; assembly: GCA_013400675.1. Classification (NCBI taxonomy): domain Eukaryota; kingdom Metazoa; phylum Chordata; class Aves; order Passeriformes; family Timaliidae; genus Oxylabes; species Oxylabes madagascariensis. The sequence continues at coordinate 17,512 of VYZR01057138.1, forward strand.
GAAGGAGGAAACCTGTGTTAACATTCCAGTTCATACTGCCCTTGTGCCACTGCAAGTCCCTGTGTTTTGGTTTCCAGCAGCGAGCAGGAAACCTGGGCCCCTTTCAGATGAAGTTAAACTGAAAGGTGTGCTCTGCTTGCTCCCCACAGGACTAGAAGCTCCCACACAGCTAGAAGCTGCCCAAAGCAAAATCTCCTAAAATGTGCACAGGGTGGATTTCAACCACCAGCTGCATGCCAGCTTCTATCATCTTCAGACCTGCCCCTTTGGGCTGCACTCATTTGCCAACTTCAGCACAGTCCCAGAGACCAGGACTTCTTGGGATACAGGAATGGGAGGATGCTCAAGGTCAATAGTCTGAGACTTTGCTGACTAAGAGACCTGGAAGGGTAATGTCTGGTGAAGCATCAAAATAACAACACAAAGGCTTGATCCCTCCTCAGCCAGGGGAAAAGAATAAAATGTAGTAGAGGAACTGGAGTGAAAGGAAAGAGCTGATGACCTGGCACAAAGGTGAAGAGGGAGAGGGAAGGGAAGGCTGAAACAAAAAAGAACCCAGACGTTGTAACGTGAAACTGTGCTTATGTTTTACATCACAGTAAGTTTTATATCAAACATTTCCTTTTATGCTAAAGCAAAATATCGTCTCTCTCCAAAAGCTCTTGCCCTATAATGGGGTCTGTTTAAAGTACTTTTGAAATAATGCTGAAAATGCTTGAAGTTTCCCTGTGAGTAGGGAGTTAGACTTAGAATTCTGGTTAGCAGGCACATTTTATCACAGATGTTTTAATAAAACATCTGTGTGTGATGTCATTATTAATGCGTCATTATCTAATGACTTGCTTTTTCAATCATGATTGGTCCCAGGTTTGTGACATGCTCCTGAGAGTTAAACAGAAAATAAATATTCCAGTTCTCACCTGCTGCCCTTCCAATTGAGTTGGAAGCAGTAAATAGTCTCATGGATCTATCTGATTTGATTTGCATTGTTGAGAAAGTAAATCCTAAGAGAGAGACAACTAAGCAAAAAAGATGTGCTACTTTCTTTTCGTTAAGTCAGTGTTATTCCATATTGGATGAGAATATACTGCGCCACATCTTCAATTTAACTGCCTTCCTCAGTTTCTCTGCTCCCAGATATTTTCATCCAAGGCCCTAAAAGTGGTTACAAGTCTGCAAGGTCATGCCTGAATATTAATTGACTAAGCAACAAGATAATGGGATACTTCCCCCATGTCTTGGAATGAACAAGGAAACCAATTAGCATACAAGCATCAGCTGAGAAAAAATAAAGTTGGACAGTAGAGATGTACAGAAGGAGGAGGTGATGCAGCACCAAGCACATCAGGAGGAGAGGTTTAGCTCAAGCAGGTGACAAGTTAAAGGTTTCAGGACACTGGATGGAGATAAACTGAGACTGAAGAGTAGGTTCTCCTGTGCTCAGCATCCAGTAATGTGTACCAGACGCTGGAGAGCTGCTTTGGTCACTGGGGATTCCAGGAGAGCCCTAACCCAGGCCGTGGCCCCCTGACAAGGCAGAGCTCAGCCTGCCTGGCCCCAGCAGACCGTGGCTGCTCCCAGACTGCAGAGCTACGCTGCTGCTGGGTAACGGAGGGAGGAGCAGTGGGATTTGGCACACATCAGGACCCCCAGGAGTAACACCCCCATGGTTTACTGTCCAATGACAGCTCCATCCATCACATCCCATCAATCTTGTATTGCCTAGAGGTCTTGATTCAACAAAGGCAGTGAAGAAGAAAGCCATGGTTCCTTAGTCTCTGCATTACTGCTGGTAGTGGTGCAAATGGAAAGGATTTCTTTACATAATATTTTCTAGAAAGTTCCCAAAAATCAAGAATTTTGCATACAAGAACAACTGAACTCACACATTTCTACTGTGGCCAATCTTTACAGACTCCCAGACAGGCAGATTTCTAGCAAGGACAAGGATAAGAAATTGCACACCAGATTTCAAACCTCTTCTGAAGTACTTCGGTGCCAGCCATCAGGGACTGGTTTCCACTCCCTCCCCTTTTCCCACAGAAATATGGCTTTGCACCCCCCAGTCCCAGCCATTGTGCTCAGGACCTCGCACTCTGCTCAGCTGCCTGCCCAGTGCAAGTTTTGGAATGAAGGGCACTGCTTTGCTGAACAGCAGTGAGGAAAGCTCTCCTCCCAGGAGGATTCGTGATGGGAAACTCACTGTGGGATAGCTGAATATATCTGCGCCCCAGTCAAAACCCAGGCTGTTACTGTTATGTTGCAATACTGTAACATGTGAAAAGAAATAATATGTAAAATATTATACAAGCATGTGGAAGTTGAGATGGGCACTACACTTAGAGTGCTGCTTTAAAACTTCAGAAGGCTTCAAGCATCAGCACCTTGTTATCTAGAAGTCTCTCATACCTTTTTTATGTACCTCCCATGGGCAGCTCCACGCAGCTCTGGCTCTTTCTCTCCTTCTTCTCTCCTCCTTCTGCAGTTCCATCTCGCTCCGTGCTGTCCCTAGCACGGCCACCTAACCCTGTCTGTCCCTCAGAGTAGCTTTACCTTCTCTGTCCCTTGCCCGACCTCCTGTCCCTTCCTCCTCACAGCACGGCCAGCAGACTGCAGCTGACTCCAACTGAACCCTCCCAGCTCACTCACTCTTCATCACACCCATAGCTGGGAGGGCAGGGCTGTTCCCACTCTTGGACAATTAACACAGCTGTAATAGATCAAGGGTAAGACTGCCTTTAGTACTACTTCTATTTGTCTCCCCACAATCTGTCTCCCCACACAAGCAAAATAAAGAAAAAGAGAAACTTACCAAAAATACAAAGGCAATATTTATGTGACTCATCATCCCAAAACTGTATGAATGCTGTGCCCACCAGAACCCTAGAAATATCAAGAAAAATAATATCATTTGTGTTTGTTTTCCAAACAGTTTAGATTTATCCAATTCCAGGGATGTTTTTCCTTTTTCATAAAGAGCACATTAAGGGAGGAGCACATTCACAGTGTGTTGTTACAACATTCACCCTAATAGGGCAAAGGAAGCTACAGTAAATTGATTAGGGAATTCACCATTCAATGCTTCCCTCAAGTGTTGCATCCATCCTTTACTGATTAATAATGAAGCATTAATGAAAATGTTTCTGTGTCTCCATGCTCCCACCAATTAAACGTAGTACAGAAAAAAACATACAGCCTTTGGAAATTTTTATTTGTCTCACTTGCCAGACAAGCAGTAGAGTAACTCTTTACTGGGAATATTGGTAAAACAAGATCTGCATTTAGGGGTTTCAGACTGGTAAAGATGGATTCTTAAGCTGACATTTAAGAATCACTGACTCTCAAATACCACATTAGCAATCAAGAAATCAACAATATTTAGAAGAATTATAATTAGCTCAGCATGCTCTGCTTGAAACCAACACTGTAGCTATCAGTACACCAAGTGCCAGGAGAAAAGAAATGGGGAATTTGTTTTCCATTGAAATACATTATATTTTACTTTATTAAGGCCATGAGAGCTTGAGACATTAATATTTCTGAGAAACTGCTGGAGCCAGCTTAGATCAGGGTGGATTTTTCTCCATTAACTGAGCGAATTCTGGGAAAGCAATCTGTCTTTCTCTTGCTTGGTCTGTACTAAATGCATTGCCATGACACTGGGCGAGACAGCCAAGCAGGATGTATGCGAGGTTATTAATGTGTTTTCATTTCATTTATGTACAGAAGTTACTGGGATTGTGTTTGAGACCTAATTGCATTAGGCTTTATCTAAATTGACCTTCTTATTCTAGACTTAAGTGGGGAGGATGTCAAGCAAACAGGCCACGAAAGCCAGTACTTCTGGATACAGATGGCAAAGCTTACAGGTAGGGAGAGAGGAGTGGTTGGAATCAAAATAGTAAATATTTACTCAAAGCCAGTCAATATTGGTTGGGCTTTAATGTGACCACTGCTTTGAAATTTGTTTGAGTGTATGGTGGTCTCAGATCACTGCAGGATTGAAAGCTGCCACCCTTCCTGGATTTCTTAGCACAGAAGGTGTGGATTAAATCCTAAATGTGTTTAGGAATTGAACTGGGCACGCAAAGCTGATCGCTCCAGTATATAACGTGGGATGACCATTAGCTCCTACTGTACTTCTCCAAGCAAAAAGGGGCTTCAGGTTCCTCTCTGTCTATCACTTTAGCACTTCTCACAAGTATCTTTAGCGCATTTGGAAATGGAGAGAGAGCTGAAGCATGAAATCACACTTCCTTAACTTGCTCAGTGCCAACACCACACTTTTCTCAGTAGGGAATAAGGAAGTAACACCCTTCATGCCCTTGGACCTCCCCAGCACTAAAGACTCTGTCCCTGCAAAAACCACGGGGTGCAGTTCCCCAGGGGAAACAGGTCACCCATCACTTGCTGACAAAGCCCTGCTTCAGCCAACAGGTACCCAGAGCGAGAAGTCTGTTGATAAAAATTTCATGGGACGAGAGGCTGCCAGAAAGTTTTCTAAAATAGGCAAGAAATATGAAAAGTGCTGGGTTGGAGAAGATTGACAGAAACAGGAAATGTGCATTTTTAGGAGGAGGGTAGAAGTTGCAGTGAGTGCTGTGGTGCTCCTAGACTGAGAGCCAGTGTTCCTAGGTGCCCTGGCCAGATAAATAGCAATGCATTAGTTTTAAAACTCTGCTCTGAAATGTCACCTTCATCTCCATTGATCTCTATTACCAAGCAGGTCCTTCACTGTCACTTGTGACAAAAGGCATTAGTCAATGAAAAGCTCTAAATAACTTGAGGAAGACAAGAAAGCTCTTGTCTCTTAGCCACAGAAAATAACATTAGAAAAAAAAGGCTAAGAAAGTAGGGCACTGAAAAAAAGCATCTTGTACTGAAACTAAAAATTGAAATATTCTATTCTAATCCTGTCACATTTATCAAAAATATTTGGTGGTAGAGCTATTTTTTTCTCCTCTAGAAAGGATGTTTCTGTCAATGAGGAAATAGCCTAGTGAAATGTTCTTAATATTTAATCCCCACACTACACCAACAGCTACACCAACCAGGACACAAATCTACTGCAAGACTGAAAGTTATCCAAGATGTCCCAAGGCTGAAGTTTGAACCACTGAGCCATCTCCACTGAACCACTGAGAAAGAACTGCTGGCTGGTGGACGGCGACAATCCAGGCTGCTTCAGCAGTCTCTTCACACTGCTTGTCCTCTATTCCCTCCTACTGAAACACAAGTACCGCGCTCTCTGGCATCTCTGCTGCTGCAGGACAAGATGTTCCCCCAGCATGTAACCAGCAGGATGTGCTGTTCCTCTGGGTGCCTCTGAGCACATCCTTGATTTTAGGATAAGCAGCTCTCTGGCTTGTGCCTCAAGCTGTGTGTGCTTGCCCACTTCAAACCCAAGCATTCATCCACCGTTCACGGAACAGATAAAAATTGTATTTTGGGTGAGACCAGGTCAAAGGCTTGCTCACAAATCACACCCTGGGCACTGAGCTTGGGAAATGGACCAGTGGTGTTTAAGCACAGCTGCTAACAGTGGGGCAGAGGGCACTTTAAATTTATCCAAATGACAAAGTTGGTGTTCTGTTTTCCTGCCCTAATAGTCTGTTTCAATAATTGTTCTCTGAGCAACAGACTTGCTGCTGAAGATAGGCAGGTTTGTGCCTGGTGTTCAGTCCAACACTGTCAGCAGAACCAGGGTGAGCCAATTGTGATGTCCAAGCACTTTTGTCCCTCTGCCTGCAGTCAGCCTCCCTCAGGCTGTGCTCCTCCAGCCATTTAGCTGTGGACTACCTGTCTGCCATTGTGCAGACCATGCCATCAGTTGGGGGGGCATACAAGTGAAAACTTGGTTTTAGCAGAGCAGTTGTCCATGAGGACAGGTCAGTGGGTTTAGACAATGATTTGGAAAGCTGGTTGCAGCAATTCCCGTGATCATTTTGGACAGACACAGCTACATTGGAAAAAACCCCAAACAACAACCAAACAAACAAACAAACAAACAAAAAAAAACAAACCAAAAAAACAAACCAAAAAAAAAAAAAAAAAAAAAAACCCAAAAAAAAAAACCAAAAAACAAAAAAAACCCACAATCAGTTTTGGAGACATTTTTGTCATTGCATTAGGTCTGTGTGATGAGCTGAGAGCAATGGCCCTGCTGTAACCACTAACATTTCCATGAACTGCCATCACATCCATCTGTCAGAGCTCGGTGTTTCAGAAGCTGCCACCAGAGAGGAGTTTCCAGGGAAATGATGTCTCTGTTCTTCCCTTAAATCTTAAACTGAAGGCAGACGAAGGTGGCTGTAAATCCCCCTGGTGCTGTCCAGTCAGAGGGACATCTTCACCGAGCTGAGGGCTGAGGCACAGTTCAAACAATCCTTTCTGTGACACAGCCCCGAGACTGATTTGCTCTGCTGACACATCCTTCATAGCAAAGAAGAGAAATAGAAGCCAGAAGAAGATGTTAGGAAGGAGGATGTGCATGTGCTGGCTCCACATCACCCAATGGGATGCAAAGGGAGGGACTGGGCTCCCTGAGGTCTCCCCAGAGTCACCACTCTGCCCTACAGTTTTTCTTAGATCACTCCTGTGCCCCTATACTCTGCAGCATAAGTGTTGAACTACAGCTTTTGTTCCTTGTTTTCCATAAATATTGCAGTAATTAGCTGAATTTAATTACAGTTATCATGAAATAACAAGCATTAATCAAATTCTAGTAGCAGCTGTATTTTACTCTTTTGAAAGCAAGAAACTATTTTAAAACTGTTTCATTAAAAGCCTAAAATCATTTTAAAATCAAAGCAAAAAGCATTCTATATATAGAGCGGCATTATTCCAGTGCACACAAACACCTCAAAATAAAATTGAAGAGGTTGAAGAGGCCATCTTGGTGAGATGAACCTCTTACAGGGACAAAATCTAAAGAAACATTTTGCTGGACAGCGCACTGGACCTAAAAGGGACACAGAGAGAACAACATAAAATACAACAGTTTTCTCATCTCTTCTATTTAGGCTGCTGACATGTATTTTCTGTAGAGATGCCCCATCTAATTACAGCATCGTAAAGTTCTTCAAATGTGCATAAATTGCTCTAATTCACACATCAGCTCCTCCTTTGCATTGCGAGAAACATGTCAATGCGATGTGGATCAAGCCCTTTAGAGAGAAGAAGCAGTTTGCTTTTGAGATCCCCTGCTCATTAGCTTTCTGTTTTCCCTCCTCCTCCTCGTGTCATGTGGGATCCATCTGGGCTCAGACGTGAAAGCGCAGCAGTGCTGTGGGAGGTTCCCACCTGCAGACCCCTGAGGATGGTGGGCAGGACAAGGTGTCTCCAGGGGGTTTGAGGGAAGTGCCTGCACATGATCACGCTCAGCATGGTTTGTTGCCCGTCTCCTGCGCAGCTCCGGGGTTCTGCGCCCGTGGGATTCTACGGGGAGGTTTTTGTACGCATCAAATTACAGATGTGTGAATGAGTCCTGCTTTAGGCTCAAAATTAAGATACTGCAAACTGCACAGCTCGTGGAGCACCAGTTATTCATTGTTATTCACAAGAATTAGGATTTAGATCCCATTTTTGCCTTCTGAAACTGATTATCTCCTCTTCAACGAGCACCCTTTCCAAGCTGAAGGTACCATTGTGATACAGCTATTGCTACTTACGATTAGAAAACGTACCAGACAGTGCAGCAGCCCCAGAAAGATGTGTAATATCTTGCAGTGACCCGGGCAGCTACATCACAGGCAGTGGGAACACGTGGTCACTGCACCCCACACATCAGCACAACCGGGTGCCCCTCACTCATGGCACAAGCCCACCGAGCACAGCAGCCCGCAGGACTTCTCACTGAGCACCCAGAGGACAGCCCACCCACCCCTCTGCTCGTCCCCAGGCAGAGGGAGGGATTGCAGAAGCATTTTAACAACTGGTTGATTCCTCTGCAAGCTGAAGCGTCCTATAAAATGTGTCAAGGCAGGGTTGCAGTGCTTTACAGACAGGCAGGCCGGGGCATGAGGCCAAGGGAAGTTATGGCTTTGCATAACTCTGAAGTTGTAAAACAGCTTACACAGATTGCTGTTTTAACACCGGTACTTTTGACTCTCATCCTGCCTTTGAAACCAATCCTGCTGCTTTCTAGAGCTTCTCAGGAGAAGCATCCCAAGTTGTAACATATTTCATAAGTGCAGAGATATTAAAATGTGAAGTATCAAGTCCCTTCTTATCCCAGGTGAAGAAACTTCCTGTGATTCTTCACTACAATGACACAGAAAGAGAAATACTTATCATTATCAGATGAATACCTTGAAGCAACATAAGCAATATAAACTCCCTTCTCCCCCTTCCAAGTTAGAAGCTAAAGTTTAAATCATACTTTAGGAGCTCATATAATACATTTATTCCTCCAGGCCACACACTTGCATGAATAGTTTTCCATTTCTAACTCCTGACACACTGTGGAGAGAGCACTTTGCACCGGTTGTTTCCTCCATTTCTTGACAAATGAGCCCACCCCTTAAAGATAAGTTTGAGACACAGTCCTGTCTTCCCAAAATCCAGTTATTAGCTTCTATACATACTTATTAGAGACTACTAAACATCACAAATACTTGCTAGGGACACCGGTGGCTTTGGCAAGTAACAGAAAGCACATGCAACAAAACCTACACAGATTTGGGGGCTGGGACCAGATGACCTCTAAAGTCCCTTCCAGCCCAAGACATTCCATGATTCCAGGATTCCGTTCTGTGATTCCACCAGGATGCCACGGAACCTGCCTGCATGGAATCACATTTACACAGGGAAAGGAAAGGGGACATTAAATCTCTCTGACTTCAAATGCAAGAAGGGAAGGGTGTATACACACCCTTATAAACATACACACACGTATATATATGTGTATATATATATATATATCCCTCCTATGTACACACAGCAACAACCTCCTCCACACCGTGTTCCCCTCTCTCTTTGCCACAAACAGGCCCCTGCCTTCCTTCATTTCCATCACAGAAGGCTTGATCCAGGGCCCAGTCCAAAGTCATCAGAGCCTGAAAAGTTTAGACAAGTGCAATGGTGAGGGCGAGATGCAAAAGGAGAGCTACCCAAAAATACACCTGCCTTCTGATGCAAGTCCCACTGCCTCCTGTTCTTCTTGGATGACTCCCCATGCAAATTTGCACGAGCAAAACCTTATTTAGCAATTAGATAAATCCCAATTGTCACTGCAGGAAAACAAAATGGTTGATTGAAGTAACTCCTCTGAATTCTAAAAATAGTGCCTAGGACTTTGATTTTAAAATGTCCCGTGGTGGGTAAACAGAGAGATAGAATAGATCCTTGGATGAATGAGTGCTGACAGCCTTCAAAAAAAAAAAAAAGTCAAAATCAAGCTTTGGTTTTGGAGGCTGCTGTGCATTGGAACATTAACCTACTTTGAGCAAAGTTTGCTAAGCAAGCAGCAGAGACAGCAAGCAGGGCAAGCAAAAAGGAGCTGCGTGTAACTCCTTTCCCATGCCTTCAGAGCTGCAAGGCCTGAACACAAGGAGAAAAACCCAACTGAAAATCTGGCCACCATCCAAAAGTTTAAAGCCTTTGAAAGAACCCTGTGGTGAAAATGAAGGTACTTAACATTTTGGTATTTCCCCATCTGTTTGGAAAAAAGGAAAAGGCTGACTCTAATTACAGTTAGTGGTCAAAAACTGAGACATTTTATGTGTGTGTGAATTTTGGTATTGGTGACTGTAAAAATCTCCCCCAGGTTATTTGCAGGGGCTCACACACCAGTTTGTCTCTGTGATGAGGTATCAAAAATTATTACTTATTCAAATGTGTAGTCACAGCTGAAAATGGCACTGCTGACATTTCCATCTCCTTCTGAGTACTACTGACATTTCCTAACTATTGGAAGGGATAAATAAGTATGGACCCCAAAAGATGCTGAGCGTTTTTATCATGATAAAAGAAAAGCATTGGATTGTAAAGTGGGAAACAGTTTTTAAGACATAATTTTCCTGGAAAAATTGCTTTCTTTTATGGATTATTTTTTACAACTCTGTAATAAATACTTCAAGAAAGGACTTTCCAACTCCATCTGAAAAAACCTTATATGTCCTTTTAACACAACTCCATTGACTTTTCATTTGTAGTTTGCCTCTTCATGCTAATTATCATATGCCCTTTAATTATGGGAACAAATTCTTGCAGGAGATGCAATTAAAGATGTAAAAGATACTTCCACCTAGGTTTCCTTTTTCCCTCATGGAGTTTCTAAGTTTCTGGCATTTGATTTTTAAGAAAGCTTTTAAGTCTGACTGTGTGGCATCATAATTTACAGAGCAGGAGCCTCTCTCATATCCCAAACAGCAGTTGATGAATTTCAAAGGCTTCTTTCTGAATAAACATCTAAAAGTCTGGATAGTTATCAAGCTCACATATCCTCCTCGTCTCGGGAAAGCAGAGAGCTGTGTGTGCAGACTCAAATTGTGTCTCAGTCTGTCCAGCAGCTGAATCTCAGGCTGCTGATTTTAGACAGGTGAGAATTCATGTAAGGAATTTTGATATTTCTATTTCAGAAAACTTGGATATGTGCAGAACCAGAGAACACAGAACACCTCTTGGCTTTTACCTGACAGCTCCAAAGCCCCTGAAAGGCTTGCTTTTGGTTAGGAGCAGTAGTCAGATATAGATGCTGATTGCTTTTTATTTAGCCCACTCAACTGAAAGCAAGCCCAAGTATTCTGCACTAAGCTTTGTGTCTGCTTGAAGCCTAGAAGATGACATTTCCATTTAGTGCATACACAATTTAAAGAAGTGCAGTGATTAAAAGGAACAAAACAAAACTCAGAACTGCAGTGTTCTTTGTGAAAACTCTGTCCTTATCATTTTAGACTGAGCTTTAAGAAGGGATACATGAAGGGTTGAGGAGGAACAATAGACCATCAATTATTCCGAAGATTTGAGGGAGGAAATCAGCATCATTGCCTGGACAGAGGCTGAAATAAATGAGAAGGGAGCTGCCTGGATCCATGTACAAAGCACGGTGCAGATGCTGAGTTCTGCATCCTGTCCCCAGCAGTCCCTGCCTGGCTGTGTGGGAATACACACACTGAGTTAGTGCTGTCACCTTGGCAGGATCTCACCATCTACGGGACAGGCATTTTCTTTTCCTGTTTTTGCTTCCCTCTGACATCTGTGGACATTAAATCTCAAACACCTTGAGCTTCTTTTGGGAGCCAAACGAGTAAGTGCACAGTGGCTGTGCAGGGTGCCTCTGCCCTGCAGTGTGCAGTGCCCAACGTTTGATGACACATTTGGTGGGAGGATGTGAGAGAAAAGGCTGCTTGGTACTTGGTTCTGCCTGAGGTTAAGCCACAACAACAATGGACTCTTATTTTTCTGTTTATAAAGGGAGGGAGATAGCAGAAGTGTTTTCAGTTCCAGATCATCTGCTGGAAAGGTGCTTTTTGGAGATGGGTTTCCATCCTGCTTTGCACAGCACTCAGTAAAACTCTCCCCAGCCCCCTCACTGCAATGACTGGATGTTTGACAGAGAGAAGTGATTCTTAAGAGAGAAAAAAAACCCCATCCTACTGAATGCTGAATAAGCAACACTGTGGTGACTTTAGCAAAAAGCCATACAATCACTGTGAAAAACAATCAAAAATAGTGAAAAACACAAAATAATGGTGAAAAACACAAAAAAAATGGTGTTTGTGAAATCACTTGTCCAATAGTATGGGGAATTACTCAAAGAGAGTCAGACTTTCCCTGGGAACTAAGTTTAATTCCGCTTCAGATTTCCGTCTTTAATCGCTACCTCAGAGGTAAATGTTGTCCTGACTTGGGAGAGAACTGCAGGCACCAAAAGCAGACCTGAACAGAAATTTCAAACACTAGAGGGATCCTTTTTTTTTCCTTTTTTCAGAATGGACCTCTCTTTTTGTATCTGAATATCTTTAAAAAAATAAAGTTGTGGTGATTCTCACAAAATAATATTTAACCAAAAAAAGATTAAAAAATGAAGGGAGAAGGTGGAGAACCTTTTGAAATGTTTAAAGCAAGACCCTTTTTCAAACACCCCTGAATAGGAAGAGAAACAACAGTGAGGCAGGAATAGATAAGGACAAAAACTCTGATCTGTTCAATTTTTGTGCGAGGCTGTAATTATTCTGTTGTAGGTGGGAAGAACAATGGGACGCGGAGAAACCACACAGATAAATCCTGCAACGTTCCTCTGTGCAGGGAGAAGCTGCTGCAGCCAGGCTGGGCTGCTGGGGAGCACATTTGCAGGGGTGCACATGTTTATCACCCCAGTTTTCCTAGAAGCCTATCACCAAGGGATAAAGCAGAAGTTGCTCCCTGCTGGGATTTCCCTGAGGAAGGGTGTTCAGGGCTTGTAGCCCAGGTCAGGAGGAGATGTGCTGCACCACCAGTGCACTCCTCAGAGCTCAGGGACCAGAGCTGGAGGTGGGCTCTTACCCAGCATTCTCATTTTCATGTGATCTTTAGCTGATATTCTAAAAGAAGACGACTTCTGGCTGTAGCCCTGATTTCAAGCCTGAGATGTTTTGGGTTTTGGGAAATTCCTTTCGCAGGAAGCTTTCTGTAAACAAGAGAAATGTTTTTGTAGCTGTACCTATGTTTATCCATTCTTTCTCACAGGAGAGGTTTCTTGACAAACATCTGTTTTAACCAGTGTGATTGAAGAGGTTTGCCTTTGTTTCACCAATCAAATTGGTCTGTGTAAAATAGTATAAAAGAGAGGGACGTCTCGAAAATAAGGAGTCATTTTTTTCTAAGCCTTCTAATTGAGAGTCTGTGTCGTTGTTCAGTGTACAACAACTATATCTGGCCTCACCAAGAGAGAACTCAAATTCAAATCGCACAGGCTTGAGTTCACCCATCAAGGCCATACAGATCTGGAATTTTTCTGTCCTTGGCCTTGAAAATTAACCTGCCTCTGCTCTCTGCTCAGCCTCCTGACAACACCTTGCTCACACCACGCTACACACAGAGGCTTCATGCAAGATCAGGATTGAAGCCAGCACTTTCTCTCTAAGTAGCACTTCACCAGGCTTTGTAAGTCACTTCCAGAGGATGTTTTCCTGTCTGGATGCCGGGGAGCAGCAACAATTAGGCTGCTGCTGTGCTCACCAAGGACTCACTGTGCAGGGGACAGTGATCATCACCCTTGGGCTGCTGCTAAACACATTTTGGTTTTTCACGTGTGTGTCCATCCTTTCTGCTGAGCTACAAGGTGAAGGTCCAAACCACAGCGGGTGTAGAGATGCCAGGAATGGGATTCCTTCCCCATACACTTCCCCAGGGCTTTGGGAAAGACTGAGCTGTAGTGCTGGCTCACTCCCACCTCATTGAGTTATTTGGGGAAGACAGAGGACACTCTTAATGAGAGAAGCAAAGGAGTTACTTTTATTCCTTATGATCTTTATTTAATGATTTAACTTCAGAGTAATGGAAGATAGGTGGCTTGGGAAGGTAAATTGTGGCTCAGAAAGACATAGGAAAGGAGGCAAACATGCTGTAGGTATCAAAAATCCCTGAATTAATTAGACCAATAAATGCATGGTACAAGCCAGTTTAGACTTAATGAAATGGAAAACCTAAAGAAAAACCAAACAAAAAAATCGAAGTTTTATTGAATCCAATGCATTCCCATCACTGAATCTTCTGGGAATTTTCTTTTTTTAATTGACAGAAAACCATTCAGTTAGAAATAAAAAATTATCATCTTGAGCAATATGAAAAAGTTTGCAAGTGATACAAATTCTGGCTAATTCATTGCTTTAAAATACATTTCTAAACTGCAAATTTGGATTCTTTCCAGTGTAACCTTTACTGCTAGGGTTCATCTAGGAATACATGCTTTTGTATTTCATTCATTAAATGAAAACCTGTATGGGAGAAATTTGGGAGGTGAAGGAGGGGTTATGGCAAATAATTCTGGGGTAAAGACTGGCAGGTGTTACAGCTCTCCCATGTGTTTTATATGTTATGTTCTGGATCAGAAGCAACAGTCAAAAAAACCACCAGCACAGCAGCTTATATAATCATATTAGAAAAAATATAATTCTCCTTTTGTAAACAGCATATTGGGATCCTTTCCACCATTCAATTTTATCTAAGAGAGCAGGAAACAGAAGCACAGTATTTTCAGATATCTACATGCACATGTCAACATTTCAGAAGTTCTTTTGGTTTCTGATAAAGTGGATAGATTTTATTTTCAAATATTTCTGTTCGTATAACAATCTTTTTTTTATAAAAACAGTGTTTCTGAAAGGCTCAATTGTGCTTTCACAGCAGGAATGAACAGAAATGACCTTTAGAAGTTGAAAGTTGAAGGGGATGTGTCCAGTTTCAGTCTGAGGATACAACCATTCTCATTTCTCCTCTCTCCCCACTGAGAGCAAGTCCCACCCTACAAAACCCAGTGAAGTGTGTTTAACCCTGGTAACTAGAGGATGCAGAAGAGTAAAACACAAATGGGCATGGGTTTGTGGTTTTTAGAGCTCATGTCAGGCTAATGACAGCCTGTGATTGATTTCTGGGGTCCTTTAACCACAGGGGACAGTAACTGTAACTCACACCATACCTGTGCTCATGACAACAACTGGCAATAAATAATATTTATTTTACTTACCCTAGCACCACCAGATAATGGTTGCCTGTTCAATTGCACAGCCACATTAAACAAATGCTTTAGCATGAAGTATGCAACAAAACACCCATGGGTGATCGTGCAATGCAATGCAATGAACCTGGTAGATTCATAACCTGAAGCTGTTTGAAAGCTGACATGGTTGAAATAGCACTTTTTTTTTACTAGAAGGTTGAATCTACTTTCAACTTGGGAAGGGGGGTATTTGTGAGTTTTTTTCTCGAAAAAATTCTAAAAAGTAGGAAGCCAGAAAATAACTAGTGAAGCTGTCAAGCCCTGTTGGAGCACATTTATTGATCACCCTGCTGCACACACATTTTGTTTTGATTCTGCCCATGCTGGGTTTACAGTGTTATTCACTTCCCTACAAGTTTCTGGAATGGCTGTGACGCTTTATGGGCCAAATCCACAATTCCGGCCGGTTTCAGTGGCTCTGGCCCAGCCTCTCCAGGGTCTCCACAGCTAGTGGGGTTCACAGCTTACCTTGAACTCCCCTGGCAAAGTCCCAGTGCATTTCCCATCCCCGGCCACCACATCTCCACCGCACCAGCATCACAGCAGGAGTTGTCTCTGTTGTACAGCTTTTTGAGTTTTAGCAACAAATCATAAGCTGCTGTATGTATGACTATTAATAGAATTTAAACATTTGATTTTGTCATTAATCACCCTGTTTATATGTTGATGTAGGGGAACAAAACAACATACTTATTGCTCAGTAATAAGCATCACTGAATCATAATGCTACTGATACCTAATGTTTAATTCGCTCCTTTCAAAGGCTGTTTGTTTCAAGTCTTTGTGTATCGATGACTGTTTATGCTTAAGGATACGAAAGTGAAAAATTATGGCAGAATGAGTGCTAGAAATACACTGGGATAATACTGAATGATCAATTACTATGTGGTTGTAAAGAATTTGTGGAACTCTTCAACTACTCTGAGGCGTACACCATGTTGTAGACCTCAATTTACATTCACATAACTACAATGACTATTCCATTTTCCTGTACAGAATCTCCCTCTCCTTCCTTTTCAGGATGTAAATGAATGTACACTCCTCTCTGAATAGATGTTCTTACCTAAAATAGTTTTCACAGCAGTGACCAAGCTGAGCTACAAGTTAATGCGCAGCCTACTATTCTTGAACAATCCAGATCTTTCTCTGAATTTAAAACGAATTTTGCTTCATAAATTACACAAAAGATAACATTTCTACGGTGTAGCATGTCATGAAAGTAGATTTAATATACTGCTCAAGAAAGTTACAGCAGTGGCTGTACAGGTCTGAACACTGGAGCACAGGAGTTCCATGAGGCAGAGAATGCCTGGCTGTGGTTTTTGCAGCTGGGAAGCTGGAAGAGTCATAAAACATCACAGAATAGGTTACATTGGAAGGGGCCTTTAAAACTCAGCAGCTGCTGATAGAATGCAGGCCAGGATCTGCTGCATCAGGATGTCAGAGGGTGCTGGGTCCTAACAGCAGGGAAATCCTTAAGACGGTCGAGGATGCATAATCAGAAGACACAAAATACCCATATTGTGCTAAGTAAATTAATCATGATGGGATTTATTACAGCAAATAGCAAATTAATTAATAATAGAGATGCCTGAAATGCAGCCAAGTGTTACTGAGCTGGAGAGCCTTTCACTAGAGGGAGCAGTTAATGGAAAAGCCATGTAATGGTAGAAAGAACTTAGTTACAGGCTACAGTCATGGCTGGTCTCTGATGTTAATAATAAGTGCCAGAATCCTGCAACTAAAATGGTTTGGGTTTTTTTCCCCCAAAAGAAAGAAGGTAGAAAAATGCACTTTCCCATCACTTTTTCAGGCTGGTCCATTACACCAAGAGGAAACCAAGCTCGCATGTCAAGGGGAAGGGTCAGCTCTTTTCTGTGCTTGAGCCAGCAAGCAGGAGCAGCAGCAAGTGGCAGTGCTCTCACCACGGCTGACTCATGCAGTAATGAATGCAGTGTGTCACTTTTGGGGACTGCACAGTTGACAACCCTGCCTGCAGCTCTGGCTGCTCCTCAAAGCACAGTGAAGGTCACAGTCAGTGACTTCCCGATTCCAGGTCACTGTTGCGCAGAAAGCTCCCCTCCAGCAGTATATGCATTTCACACCTAGCTGCTCCTTTTGTCAGGCTGTCATATTTAATTAAAATGCTGACAGTCTTTAAGGATCTCTACAATGTGCAAAAAATACATAAGATCAACACTTCACACTTCTACCAGCGACTATTCTTTTCCAGCAGTAATTTAATTTGCTACCTCAAGAACTAGAGGTTTTTAAATTATTTTTTCCTTTTGCTGTTCTTCATGAAAGGGAAGAGCCTTCTAATCAGTGCCTTGAACTCCTTTGTGCTGGTCTGCTCTCAGCCAGGACATTCTCCACCTAGAGAAACTCTCCTGCTGCGCAGAGCTCGGGGTGCTGAGAATTCTCACTGTGCACTCTCTCTCCAGTTCCCTGATCAGAGAAGGATTCTTTTTTAAACCCGCAAGTTCTTTAGTTGGCATTAAATCCATAGGCGGTTAAGGCATCTGACTCTCTTTGAGATCTCCAAAAGCCTTAATCCACTTCTGTGGTATTAATTCAAGTGCTTGGTTTCCTGGCATTGTTCTTTGGGCTGAACCATGAGGTGATGACTTCACCACTGTGTGTAATCAAAGACAAACCCTTTTACATCTCTTTCCTCCAGGCACCATAAAACATCAAACTTATCATCTATTATATATGACATTATATAGCAACTAATTATCATCTCTCTTTTTTTTTTTTTTTTTCTTTAAATACAGCAATAAGATGCTATTGTAATTACAAATAATTTACGAGAGCTAGAATTTCTCTCTACTTTCAAGGAGGTCTATGAGATATTAATCTCTACCAGCACAGGGCTATCAGCACTATAATTCTGTGCGTGTCCCTGTCCCTGCATTAACTCATGCTTTGTTTTGGACATTCCTGCATAGCTGTGGACTAATGACACCTTGTCACCTTGGGTCCCAGTTGCACCAGATGCCGTGCCTCGGTAATTTCATTGAGGTCAGTGCACCTCTGACCGTGCAGATGGACAGACAGACACACAAGGCAGGCTGAGAGGAGGAAAGCTCTCCCCAGCGTGTCTGGTGTAACACAAGAAACCAGAGACAGCCTCTGAAACAGGCCTGATCCTTGTGAGCTCCAGTAACAAATATATCTATCCCTCTGAATCCTGCATCTTCTCATCCATGTGCAAACTTCTTCAAGTTTAGCTTGCTCATGCCATCAGCTCGTCAGCTCAGGGTAAACTTATCCCCAAAAATATGACAGAAAGCCTCTAAACTGAAGATAATTCAGGCAGAAAGCACTGATGAAATAGGAATATTCAGTCCCAGCATCTCCTTCCTTGAGGAAGTCAGTAAGAAATCGCTTACAGCAGAATAAGCATTGTTACAACAGCCCTCCCCACACAATTTGGGAGCCCCTCTGGAGCAGGTCGGTGCCCAGGCTGTAGGAGGGAAGGGGATGGGGCAGGTGGACCTTCTCCTCCCACCTAATCACCTTCCATTCCTTCAACTCAGACAAGCAACACCTATTCCCAGCCACAGCTCCTTTACTCCATTGGAAATCAAGTGCAAATAGTGTGTAAAGCTGTTCGAGGGAGACATCTAAAAATGGCCAACATACTCAAAAATAGTATCTTTCAGCAATTCGTCTCTATAAAATAAGCTCAAGGGAGCATTATGGTAGAAAATGGATTTTGCTTTGCAAATGTAATGATTCATATCATGATTATCTGTGCATTCATCCAGTCACAGCAGAAGAACAATGTCATATTACACATCTGACCAGACACAACTAATCAGTATAGACTGAATAAAAATTGAGATACTCACAGAAGGGCTTTGTTGTTCTTTTCTTTTCTTTTTTCTTCCAACTCAATCTGTAGAGTTTCATAGAAGTAGTTTAAGACACTGACCTGGTAAAGAAAATTATGATTTTCTAATGAAGTCTGAAGCAGAAAATCTGTATAAATTACTCAGGTGTAGGAGCTACTTATTCTATAAATACATCTAATATCTATATATATTTCTATAGACTAAGACAGTAAAATAAAACTGGCTAAAAGATCTAAAACTCAGGAGGATATACTTCAAAAATTATTTATATCTGTTACTTTA
>VYZR01057142.1:3834-14835 GCA_013400675.1 Oxylabes madagascariensis
GGCAGCAGTTACATAGCACTATGCCAGCTAGCTGGTAAAATGTGGGGAAGGTTTATTCTTCAGACCATTCTCTTTCCCAAGGCAGAATTTAAAGCCTAGAGACCTTAGCTGCAGCCAAATACCACAGCCGTGTCCCTAGATATAAGCTCCAGCCAAGGTTAGGGGACAGCTGGCTGGAGAATCTCTGAACTTGCGTCTCTCAAATGAGTATCCAGGGGTGAGAGGGCATCTGCAGAAGATGCGAGTGATGCTGTCTCTCAGCCCAGCTAGTGCATTTCACCCAGGACAGCATAATGGGGAAGATTTGGAGAGCAAAGAGTAAGGAGATTGGAAGCCCCAGCTCCCCATCCCAACCCAGCTGTGCTCATCCTCCCTCGTTCCAGACATTTTTTCCTCCCCCACGTCCCATTACTGGAACAGAGTTCTTGGGGCAGCCTACTGAAAATGAGTGGAGGGCCTTACAAACTGGAAAACATGAATATTGAAATAAAAAGTTAGTGAGTGAATATGCCCAAGGCAAGAGGAGGAAGACTGAGCAATGTGCCCGAGAGGCAATTTAGCAGGGAGGGGCCAGGCCTAATTAATCTCTAGGATGAGGAGGTGGGTCAGGCGACAAGTGTAGCACTGAGCATGCCTCAGGCTGAGCCTCGCTTTCAACACCTGGTTTATTAATACTCGGAGAGCAGTGGCACTGTGTATGGGGAAAGACTGGGCTTGGGGTGTGGTGGTGATCTTCTCTTCTTCCTTCCTTAAGCAAAGATGTCCCATGCAGCCGTACCGGCACAGATCTTCAGCGTAAGAGGCAGCCATGGCAGGATTTTTAGTTGCGCCATTGCAGGCCATGAAGTTGTATGTAGGGATTGACTGTACTAGGTGGAAGTGCTGCTACAATACAGAAATACTTATTAGGGGGAACAGGGGAAAAACTCTTTGAGTTTTGGACCACAACCCTGACATTCAAAGCCGAAGGTTGGGTTATATTGCTAGTTGTACATCCACAAGGCTCTGCCACGAATAAAGCTGAGACAAGATCATCTGTTTCCACTGGAAAACACGGGATTTAAATGCATGGTTTTAGAAAAGTGCTGGCCTTTCTTTAATGTGTCACTCCAAGGGTATTGCAGCTGCAAATGTAGCTGCCATTTCTGCTGACTCTGCTTGTCAGGGTCAGTGTTTTAGGCATGAACAACCTAGGTGCATGCAGACTTGCTTGCTTTTTGATTAAAAAAGGAAGCTGATCTGGAACATGTTGCATCCCCTCAGGCCCTAAAAGTGGCAGATAGAAAGAAATGGGTTAAAAGTCTAAAACAACAACAGCAAAACCCCTGTGAACTTGCAGCCATCAGCATGAGTGAGCAGACAGTAGCTACAAAGCCCTTGCCCACACATAGAAATGGGAGAAGTTGACAGATCATTCTGCTCACTCACTGTTCCTGCTGTGAGATTGCTTCTTTCTAAATTTTCTGATGTGGGGGCTCAAGGGCTTGTTGCTTCATCTTAATGTCATTTAATATGACTTTGGTCTCAGAGATTTGGAAATGCTGTTGTAGGGCTGGTTAAAATACAGCCTGGAAGGACTTCAGGAACGCGTTTGGAAATTTTTTGGAACAAAGCCTAAGGAGGTAGTTTAGCTCTGTGAATACTGAGAGAGCCACTTACATTTCAGAAAGCTTCACAACTGGTTTCAAGGGGGATATTA
Source organism: Oxylabes madagascariensis (assembly GCA_013400675.1). NCBI lineage: Eukaryota > Metazoa > Chordata > Aves > Passeriformes > Timaliidae > Oxylabes > Oxylabes madagascariensis. Next base: position 5,534 of record VYZR01057142.1, read on the forward strand.
AAAAATTTGAGAAGGTTCAGGGGAAAGTTACAGAAGCAACCGAGTGGAAAGAAACAAACCAAAAAAAATCCCTCACGACAGCAAAAGATGGGAGAGGAGTTCTACTTATTTAGCTTTCAAACCAGTCCCTTGCCACAAGTTAGAGATACCTCAGTAGGATCAGTGATGCAATAGGAAGGGGTCCGCAGTTCAGTAGACTTGTAACACCAATATGTTGTTGGCCAGGAGTTGAAGCTAAGCACTTTCAGACTGAAAACCCAGTCCACATTTTTAATAGTGAGGGTGATTTACCATTTTTAACAGTGAGGGTGATTTACCATTGGAACAGCTTACTAGGGACTGTGGTAGATTTTCCACGATTGCATGTTTATTGTGGTTGTTGTTCAACCACAGCTATGAAACTTCAAATAAGAACTACTTAGCATAATCTTATAGTCCGTGTTGCTCCAGATGCCAGACAAAATGATCTCAGTAAGACTCTCTGGCCTCAACATCCAAGCATTTGTGTAGGATGGGGAAGTTCGTTTCTGCATCCTGGAACAACTGCCACAGGTGCTGACGTGGCTGCTGCTGATGTTAAGGAAAGCAAAGACTTGCAAGAGTTTGAATCTCCAGGCACGCCACGTCAAATCCAAATAGACCAGCCAGGTCTGAGGGGGACTGTACTGAATGTGGCATTGAAACATAGAAAAAACTACACTTAATCAATGTATTCCTGGGTGGACGTGCTACCTGCAAACTGGAGCTGTGTTATCAAGATCTCAAAAGAGTGTCTCTGGTACTAGGAGAATAAGTTTAGTCTGGAAGACTGTTAAGAAAAGGAGTGAAGCCCTCAGAAGTGAAGCTGACTTTGCGCAGTTCGTGCTCTGTTTCACAAAGCTAGTGCTGCTGAAATGAAGCTGCACAGCTGCTGACAGGCAGGATGGAACGCTGAAGACTTTGATCAAAAAACAATTTCACATTTGGGTCCCACCCCTTTGGACCTGGTAGCGGAGTCAGAAACACTCCTGAAGAGACCTAGGCAGGAAATTTCTGCATAGCTTGTCTTTCTGAGCCAGAATCTCATTTACTGTTTTCTAAGGAAAACACTTTGAGCTTCTGACAGCCTTTGAGAACACTGGAGGGTGACTTGGGACTGTGGCCCTCAGGTTTCCATCTCATTTTACATATACACATATCCTCAGAGGAGTAGTATTTGAAAGTAAAAATGGTACAAAGTCTTTGAAAGCAAGGCTGCAGAAAAATTTTATCTTGCAGCTCAAATCTGCCTTTGAAGCCAGAAAACTGACCTGCTATGGCACTATGCAAGCAGCATCTGATGTTATTCTTCAGCTGGCCACAGCGTGAAGAGGGACAGATTGTGCACAAATGGGTATTGCCTGCAAAATTACACTTGCCTCTAAAAGTTACACTCACGCCAACTTGCCTGCAACAGTGACAGGGATGCATGCTCCTCTGAAACCTTCATCTGTCCAGCTCCCCTGCCTTTCAACACAAGCTGCTCTTCGTGGTGGCAGTCTCAGCAAGCAGCAGGGCTGCAGCTACAAAGCAGAGGTCAGCGAGCTAAAGCAAACAAGCCCGCACACATCCATGCTCAGCAAGCTGCCTGCCAGGGCTTGAGGCAGAGACCAGCACACAGGTGGTGTGCTGACAATTCCCTGGTTTATTCTGCTGCATTACATGGAGCCAGAGTCCAGATGATGAGAGGGTGAGCAGCTTGTCTCCTCACTGGAGTGTCTGCGGGTGAATTCAGAAAGATTTCTGTATCCTGGGGTTTGTATCAAGAAACAGGACAGCTGGAAAAGGTATTGGAGCAAATACATTCTGATCAAAATAGTTGTGCTCCTGAGGATGTTAAATCTTCTTATAATCATTTGTGAAATCAAAGACTGACTTCCTTTCTAAGTGGAAAGTTGCTTTCACCAGACGGGGGTGGGAAACAGGGGACTGAACCTGATTAAAAAAAGATCACCATTAAATGCCATTCTCCAGGAGAGAGACCTGCTGAAATGAAAGAGATTTATGTGTGAGATTTAAAGTGTCTTTGGTGTGGGAAGTCTATGCCAGTGGAAAGTTTGTTTGATAATTACACTGGGAATACAGGAAGGAAAGACTAATTCCTGGGCTATAAGGGAGGCACAGGTCGACAAGTACAAGAGAAGTGCAGGAATCCACATATGACTGTTTATTAAGGAGTCCCATCTAGGTGTGTAGGGCTGTGTACAGTACAGAGCAAAAGAAACATGTGGAGATGTAGAGCACAAATTCCTCGTGCCTACAGGGAGGTAGAGAGGAAAGACTGATCATGTGCGATTAGACACCGAATGCTGGCTCTCAGGAAACAGGGGGTCAGTTCCTGCCTTGGCTGCAGGCTTCCTAGGGCTAGACATTTAATATCTTTGCTCCTGGTTTCCCATCTGTAAAAAGGGAAGAACATTTCTTTTGGCCTTATTTGTTTTGGTTGTAAGATCAAGAAGAGAAGTCTCTCTTCCAGCGTGTGCATGTGTGGTGCCCAGCATGATGGGGGCTCCCCTTCTCCTTTGAGCTGCTCTTGTTATGCTGAGAGCAGTGCCTAAAGGGGAGGGAGAGACTGGGAACAGTGCTAGGTTATCTAGAGAGCATATGCCTCTGGCAAGACAGAGAGCTGTGTTTCTGACAAGGAGGGATATGGAAGAAGATGGAGGTTGACTATAGGTAGGAGATAAAAGGTTGGGATGCAGAAGTAGCTGAAGCTGAAGGCTGAATCTTCCAAGTCCATTGAGGGATTATTTTGCGGGAGATTATGAGAATCTGAAGTCAGCCCTTGTAGATGAGGCTCGGTAACAGCTGTGTTGGTGCAGCTCATGTAGCCCTGGTCACTTTATACTAGCAGTACAAGGGTGGGATCACACCCTGTGGGAAGCCAGGAGAGCACAGGCAACATTCTCCTTGAGGAAGAGTCTTGAGGCTAGGTTCACTCTGGTTGTCCTGCCACGACTGTTTTCCCTGACATGATCCTTGTTGTTACTGAAGTAGTGCTTCAGGGCACCAGGACAGTGAGGCAGAGTGAAGATGTGCTGAAGGTGCCTGGGATGAGAGACTCTTCCCATCCACATAGACACCAGTGGGATCTTATCCTGGTCAGGTGTCTTGGGCTGTTTCCAGTTCAGGCTTGGTCTATTTCATTGTGGACTTGGCAGTTTCAAAAGGGAGTTATGTGATACTCTGGTGTGAAAAGATTGGTGAGGGAGGGATGGAAAGGAAGAAAATTAACCACAGAGGTGCTCCTGGTCTGTCTCTGGACTGCGTTTCACCACAGCATGAGCTTCTCATGATGCTTGTGGAGGGACACGGGTCTCTGAGAGTCTCATGTCAGATGAATGGTCCTAAAAAATGAGCAACCCACTCCAGTCTGTGCTCTAAACTGGAATTCTGAAACTGGCCTGCCTGACAGGGCTCTGTCCCCCATGGGTTTGTCTGACACTGGAGACAGACCCCTCTCTTTCGAGGGAAAGTTGATGATTGTTATTATTTCAAATTTGTCTAAAAACAAGTGTACCAAGGTCTTATCCAAATCTTAATTTAGAAATTAAATACACCTTCATTTGTACGGAAAAAAGAAATCTTAAGGAAGATGAAAGACTAAAAAAAAAATTCCTCAGATATTTCAGGAGTTGCTAATTTTCCTTCTTTTCTCTCTCTTCCTCTCTCTCTCTCTCTGAAAGACCTGCCTAGTTATGAGTTTGAGAGTCTCCGAACTTGTCTACACAGGGTAATTTATCGGCCTAATTATGCCAGTGTAATCAGGCTGATAAATTTGCCTGTGTATACAAGCCTTAATTTAAAAGCTCCATTGTCTGTGAGTGCAAACCTAGTGAGAATTTGTGTTTTGGGCCCCTGAACTGTGCTTGCCAGCTGTGGGCTGACTGCCGAAGCCTTTGACCAAGTTTCCTCNAGCAGTACAAGGGTGGGATCACACCCTGTGGGAAGCCAGGAGAGCACAGGCAACATTCTCCTTGAGGAAGAGTCTTGAGGCTAGGTTCACTCTGGTTGTCCTGCCACGACTGTTTTCCCTGACATGATCCTTGTTGTTACTGAAGTAGTGCTTCAGGGCACCAGGACAGTGAGGCAGAGTGAAGATGTGCTGAAGGTGCCTGGGATGAGAGACTCTTCCCATCCACATAGACACCAGTGGGATCTTATCCTGGTCAGGTGTCTTGGGCTGTTTCCAGTTCAGGCTTGGTCTATTTCATTGTGGACTTGGCAGTTTCAAAAGGGAGTTATGTGATACTCTGGTGTGAAAAGATTGGTGAGGGAGGGATGGAAAGGAAGAAAATTAACCACAGAGGTGCTCCTGGTCTGTCTCTGGACTGCGTTTCACCACAGCATGAGCTTCTCATGATGCTTGTGGAGGGACACGGGTCTCTGAGAGTCTCATGTCAGATGAATGGTCCTAAAAAATGAGCAACCCACTCCAGTCTGTGCTCTAAACTGGAATTCTGAAACTGGCCTGCCTGACAGGGCTCTGTCCCCCATGGGTTTGTCTGACACTGGAGACAGACCCCTCTCTTTCGAGGGAAAGTTGATGATTGTTATTATTTCAAATTTGTCTAAAAACAAGTGTACCAAGGTCTTATCCAAATCTTAATTTAGAAATTAAATACACCTTCATTTGTACGGAAAAAAGAAATCTTAAGGAAGATGAAAGACTAAAAAAAAAATTCCTCAGATATTTCAGGAGTTGCTAATTTGCCTTCTTTTCTCTCTCTTCCTCTCTCTCTCTCTCTGAAAGACCTGCCTAGTTATGAGTTTGAGAGTCTCCGAACTTGTCTACACAGGGTAATTTATCGGCCTAATTATGCCAGTGTAATCAGGCTGATAAATTTGCCTGTGTATACAAGCCTTAATTTAAAAGCTCCATTGTCTGTGAGTGCAAACCTAGTGAGAATTTGTGTTTTGGGCCCCTGAACTGTGCTTGCCAGCTGTGGGCTGACTGCCGAAGCCTTTGACCAAGTTTCCTCGTTTCAAAGCAGTGGGGTTCTTTGGATACTAAAAGCCTGTATTAAATTAAACGGGAAAAGTATCAAAGGAGTAATATTTTGCTGAAACAGCTTGCAGTTTCTTGTGAAATGTATTGATAAGGGTATATAGGTCACTGCTGCCTCCTGCTTGGTGGAATGTCAGACCTGCTTCCATCTGCATCTGTCTCTGGTCGCTGGATTAGCCACACAACTGGTACCACTAGCAGAGATTCCCCTTTAGGTAAGGGATGAAAAGTTTGTGGGTTTGAAGCTGAATACCCAGAGATCTGTTCTTCTTGTGGTATAAATGCATGGTAGAGATAGATAGAGGTTTGGAGAGCACATGAATTCTGTTTTGTTACATGTACTTGCCTTCTGTGCAATCATAGAGTCATTGTTAGGGAGTTAGAAAAACTTCGGGCAGTTTTGGAGAAAAAGAATGTAGTTATGTAGATTATCTATTTCTCTATACCATGGCTGTATACAAAACCCACTAACTCTGCACATACGATTAGCTGACATCTGTGAAGCTGGGTATTTCCAAAGGGAACACAAAATGTGGTCTTGTGACTCAGGCCTGATTACTTCTCCATGGCTCTTTAAAAACACAAAACCCAAATGAGTTAGACTCCATTACAGAATGAGCTGGCTGAAATAATAGCCATCCCATTCCCAAAAACAGGTACTGTCCAAAATAAAGGGATGAGTTGGTTTCCATGTGCAGAGGAGTTTTGCTTGTGGATGTTTTGTCCACTGGCAAAGATTTGTATTTCTCTGGCAGGAAAACAGGAGAGAGCTCCCCAGGAGCATGAGCATAAGAAACAAAGTTCTATTAAGTGATATGTATGACAAATAGTCCTGAGAAAAGTGGAGACGAAGAGCCTCTGAGAAAAGGTCTGATTTTTGAAAGGCCGAATTTGTGAGTGATGATCCACATATTTGTGTTTCTTTTCCAGGGAGACTCTCAGGTGTTTCCATGTGCATGTAGAATTGCAGGATGTCACTGACAGACTTGCAGGTTGATGCTCTAGCCCATGTGGCACTTGCACAGAGCTGTGTATCCTTCTCTCAGAGAACTTTGTCTGTTGGGTGTCTGCTCTGTTTTCTTCCTACCGGAGATGTCTACTGAATTCCTGCGGATATGTCTGGATTTAACTGATATTTACAGGAGCATTTTCCATTTCTTAGCCCACTTAAGATGACTTTGTGTTCAGATGAAGCTTTGGGACCTGATTATGGTGCAGCAAATGTGGGACTTAGGGAGGAACTATCTAAATTTGAAGTCCTGGTGGGCTAAGTTGGGCAGCAGTGCAAGTCAGGTTACACACAGGTAGAAGGAGGAAGGGATGCATGTCTGGTTTCACCTTGAGCTTCCTCAAAAACATGCCAACAGGCAGGTGCTGATTCCCTTTATCAGGAGCAGATATTTTCATATTTTCCATCCCTGAACTAGGCAGGGTACCTCTGGGAATGGGAAGTGTGAGCCTGACCCTGCTGGTCATGCACACATAGGAAAGAAAGCACAGGGCACACTTCCCACCACTCATGCAGGGACACATTTCGCCGTTGAATCAAGCCCCTCCATGAGCTGCAGACCTGGTGAAATGCGATTTTCTTGTGTCTGTAGGGTGTACTCTGGTCTTGTGAGAGCAGAGCTGGTCCTGCTGCCTTTCCTGCAGCTACATTGCCAATTTTTTCTATGTGGATGTCTGTTTTCCTGAACTTGTGAAAACTTTGTGTCTCAGGAGGTGTTTGCTCCTCTGTCAAACTTGGCTGAAACTGGAAAACAGGTTGTAAAATTACTAGGGTGTCACAGACACCCATGCCTTAGACACAGCCTGTGTGCATGATTCATCCATTTAATTTTTACAGGTGGTGCTGAAAGATATCATTGAGACGCAGATCCAAATTGTTCACAAATGCCCCGGTGAATGCAACAGGACAAGTGGAAGATGAGAAACAACATGTCACTGTAGCAGACGAGCGTAGGAGGGACACAAAATAGCTGTTGGGTGATGGGGATGGTTATCAACGGGATTCTCTCAACGGGAAGCGCGTCCTCTGTGCCCAGGAATTTGAGAGCTGTGGGACGCCTGCTTTTGGAAAAAAAAATGTTTTGCTACTGACAGGAGAGGGCACATGCTTTTTGGAGTCCCATTCATCTTCCCAGTATGAGAAACCATGTCGTAAAGGAAAGAGATTACCTAATCGTGCCTTGGCGTTTTCCTTTGTCCGCTTATCTCATATTTCCTAGCCACTGATGGATAGGTAAAATCTTCCAGCCATGACGGGATGGAGTGCTATGTACGTGGGTTGGTATGCAGAGCTGATCCAACAGGACTTCTCTGTGCTCTGGCAATGTTAATGTGTGTTATTGACGGAAGGGTCTAGCAGCAAGGTGCAGCGCAACCTTTTTCACATGGGAAGGTGCTAAACGGAAACTTTTAAGATTTTTTTCACCACCATTTAAAAGATTCTCATTCTCATCTGTTGCATACTAATAAGTTAAGTAAGATCTCATTAATGAACTTTGGTTAAAACCATTTTTCTGTTTAATTCTTATCATCATCTCTGTCGTAAATTTTTTGTCTTTGAAACTGTGTCTGTCACTGTGATCTGTGCAAAGTTGAATAAAATAAGAATCCTGGAAAGACTGAAGGCTATCTCGTTTACCAACTTCTCATATAACTAATGTAAATAATTTAAATTTCTTTTTTTTCCTCCCTAAATTTCAATATTAGCAGATTGGGAGTGGTGGGGGTGGGGGGAAATCATGTCAGATAAGGCAGCAGAGTATTAAAACTTTCTAATAAACCTTTACAGTGACATAGCATCACCTCTCAAGGAATTTAGTTTATTTTTACTATTCATCATTCATATTCCTATACCAGCCAGGTGCCTCACAGAAATCAGGGTTCTTTTGGGCTACGAATGATATGAATACATGGTGAGAGGCAGCTCCAGGCCCAAACACATTACAGTATAAATATCCTGGCAATATTTTACCAACAGTTCTCTGTAATCTCAAAATACCTCTTTTGCTCTTGTGATAAGGTCAGTAATGGTCCTTCTCCAGGTAATTCCAGAAAAAAAATTACAAGATGGTATACTGATGTTTTACTGAAGAAGTGTTTCAAAACTCTTTTTCATTAAAAAGAATTCCTGTACTGTATCTAGCTTTTTACTAAGCTGGTGCAATGGACAGATTTATCTTTATTCTAGATGAAACAGCATCTGAGGATATTTGCTCTTTGAAAAGGATAGAGAAAAATGTAATTTTCTACATTTGGGCTGTGTAGGATTCAAGACAATTGATTCACCATGTTTGGTTGAGAAATTAATTTTGTGAATCTCTTCTGCATAGCAGCATATAAACTAAGAGCTCCTTTTTTGGACAGCATTTTTGCAATGAGTCAGTACTAAAAATCATGAGACATCCCAGGGATTTTAGTAAACTTTCTCAAACATTCAGACTCATGAAAATTGTGATGGTTTGTATAATCTCATATTTGATAGCATGCTCTAGGACTGTTTTTAAGCACTCTAAGCAGCCCAATAATTTTATCCCCACTGCAATAATGGCGTATATTTACTTTTTCAAGAAAAATGTGCTGTTGCCTATAAAGTGTCTGTTACAATTTACATCTGTTAATTTGAACTAATTTAAAATTACAATTTTAACCCAATTAGATTATTTTATAACAATGTGATTATTTCTTTATAATTGTATTTGAAACAGGTAAAACACATTTCCTAGTGGTCTTCTAGAAAAAACAAGTATAATGAAAATGGTACATGCACTTTATTTCTTACACAGTACAACTTTGTTCTGTTTCCGTCCTTTTCCACTAGTTTGTAGCTAGTACCATACCTCACAGAACATTTTCACCTTACTTTTTCCTTGTAGATGTAAAATTTTGTTTTGTTTTATTTTGACATCTGTAGCATTTTCCCTTCAGCTGCACAGCTTTTCACTGCAGCCAATGTGTCACATAACTTCTCTTACGCGTCTCCCAAAGTCCTGGGGGTCAGGCTGGAAAGTGAAAAATGCAGAGATCTAGGAATGGCTCAGCCAGCTGAAAGTTACGGGAAGGGAAAGGCTCCAGTTTCACTGAAGGAAAGAAAAAAATAAAAAGAGAAGAAGAAGAAGAATGGCTCCTTTCAATGCAGATGGAGGCAGTCTGGCTGAGAGTCAGTGAGGTTTAAAAATCCAAGTGGTCCAATAACTGAAAATCTGTATAGATTCAAAGCAATATTTTAAATATTGAACAAGTGCAGATTAAAAAAAAAAAAAAAAAAAAA
>VYZR01057142.1:25974-40523 GCA_013400675.1 Oxylabes madagascariensis
AAAAAAAAAAAAGGCACAACAGAAGAACCCAAAACACATGTTCCAATTTACAGGTCAGTTGATATCCTCCCCTGAGGCTACCTTAATTTCTAGTTCGGGAATGTCAATAAATCAATGCCACAAGCCATCAGTGAGGCAGTATCCAGCAAAGCAGCTGCCATGTAAATAGTATGCTCGCAATCCAAAAACTCGTAGCCAAAAATCTCTCAATACATTTTCTTACTTCATTGGTTTCTGCTTTACATAAAAATAGCTGTCATTTTTGCAATGAATTATCGTGTCTGTCTTAAGATAGATACGTCTACGTGATATGTTTGTTAAGCAAAGTAGATGAGATATGATCCTGTATGGAACCTGTAATGTAATTATGGTGGTTTTTTTTTCCTTATTAATAAATGTTTCATTCTTTAAGCATGGATTTTGTTATACGTAGCTGCAGAGGCAGTAGATAAAGCAGCATCATTACACCACAAAAAAAGAGTGATGATTTTATGCATATACATCACAGGACAATACTCTGCTGTGATTAATAGAGGGCTGTAAAACAAGTAAGGGTCCCTTGAGAATAGACTTTCTGCATTTTTATGTATGCATTTTTCACTCTATGCAGACTGGCTATAAAATGCTCTCTTATTAGATCCTTAAGGTTTCATTTTCCTCTAATTTGTGCTGAATGCACACGAGCAGGTGAATGCAAATTGCTACTATGACTGGACCCTGCCATCCACTGAATCTGCAGAAAGGAAAATGTCTGCATGATCTGCAAGGCCTGTCTTGTGTAGGCAGGGTGTACCTGGGCAAGGGAGGTTCTCCAGTGCACCCCAAAGTCTTCTTGCCCCAAGAAGATAAAGACATCACGAAGATGGAGAGGTAGTTGACAGAGAAATGTCAGATGTTCTTCAGACTTCAAAGGCTAACAGAGTACCCTCTCTGATCTCTAAAAAGATTTGTAACTTTTGAAAATTGAAGTGTCCAGCTTCAAAAAGGTATTTTGGGGCACTGCCTGCATGGTAGCTGTCATGCTGGATACTTCCTGTGGAGACTGTAAACTAAACAAGTAGTTCCTGGAGCAGAGGAACTAACACAACCTGGTTTCCTGCTAACCTGTCTCACTAGGTCTCTTCCGCTCTGAATTCTGTCTCAGAAAAAGCATATGATAAAGCTTTTCCCTTAGGGGAGACATAAAGAACAACAAACACCTTTCTCCTCTTGGTCAGCGAGGTGCAAAAAATCTTGAAGTACTGGAGACTGTGGCCTCCAGTGTCAAATCTGGTCAAGACAACTAATGAGAGTTAGGAGTGGGGAACAGAAACAGACAGACACAGCATGACTGCATAGACCTTGTTTCCTTAGGAAACTGGGCTCAAAACAAAGCACACAAGTCTGGTATATTTATAATGAAAGAGGTGGGGGGCTTTCCTTTCCAGAGGAAATGCACTGCATTTCTGGGCCTGATCCTCACTTTACTGGAAGCTACATCGATTCATGTTCCCTGCAGATCTTGTCCTGCTCCTCTCAACCTGGAAACCCACAGAAGTTCTGTAAGAAGTTAGCAGTGCCTGCAGAAGTATCAGAAGATACCTCAAGCACTACAAATGAACATTAATCTATGTATTAATGCTATGTATAAGATAAGGCTCTTGGGTTATATAAAGGATCATAGAATGGTTTGTGTTGGAAGGGACCTTAAAGATCACCCCATTACAACCCCCCTGCCATGTGCAGAGACAGCTTCCACTAGATTAGGTTGCTCAAAGCCACCTCCAAACAGGCTTTGAACATTTCCACAGATGGGGGCATCTACAGATTTTCTGGGCAGCCTGTTCCTGTGTTTCACCATCCCCACAGTAAAGAATTTTTCCCATTATCTATTCTAAACCCATCCTCTGTCAGTTTAGTGCAATTGCCCCTGTCGTGCCACTATGTGTTTTTGTAAAAAATCCCTCTCTGGCTCTCTTGTGGGCCCCCAAGAGTCAGCCAACTGAGATAAAGCAGCAGAAGAGAAAGGACCATACTGGAAACAGGCTGCCCCAGCTCCATCCCATACTGCAACTTCACAGGCACTGACATGTTACCAATTCCAAATGTACACCTTTTGAGTGGTATGATGGTAGCTGCCTGCAAGAGTCTGGTGTTCCCTTATGCAGGTAGGAAATGAAGAAAGCAGAGGGCAAGACTGAGGGAAACTCAGCCCAGACTGGCTAGAGACCAAGCAAATGGTTTCTGCTCTCAGATTAGAAGATGCCTCCCAAAGGAGAGAAGAACTGTATGAGCTAGAAGAGACAGTATTGTTCAGTGAGCTAAAGCACCTGGAAATGTAGGATTTTGTGCTCTAACACAAGCTTGGAAGTCTCTACATGCCTCAGATGCAGCCCAGCCTCTCTGGGAAGCCAAGCGACGTGTAGATACTGGGATACAGAATACCACAGACACCTATTAAACCTGGTCCCTGACAATGAAACATTGTTGCCGATTTAAAATCTGTTGCGCTTCTTTAGTATTTCAGGTTCTTGTGTTTAAAATTGGCTGTGCAGTGGTTGTACTCTCAATACCCAAACCAGGCTTACGATACTAGTGAAACGTTATGGAGCATTTTTAAAGACCTGTAAAATACTGAGTTACTTGTTATATAGCTAAGCTTTTATTATTTGGTCTTCCATGGTATTTGAAAATCCAAAAATAAAATTTCCGCTTTGATTCACTGCTCTTGTGTCTACCGATCACAAATGCAGATTTGATTAAAACTGTCCGCCCTGGCCGATTCTGTGTGTTTCTTGACAGCCCCCTATAGCTCAGACTGCATAACTGCCTAAAAGTTTTCCAAAGGTGAAACAAAGCATTTTGAGATCTTTTTAATCTGTCACACTACCTTCTCTACTCCTCCTCTTTAGCTTCTTACAGTCATACCTTCCTGTCCCCTCTACGGAGCTGAATGTGAGATTGATTAATTCGGTTAATTCCATAGTGATTTTGACACAGTCTTTGCTGTAAAACAAACCAAAAGAATTGTTTGAATTTCTCACAGTTTAGTCTTGCAGCAGCATGTGCAGGCCTGTTTCTGCGTTTTAAGGTAGTCATTGTTTCTTAATGACTGCTTTAAGTCCATGTCCAATACACATCCTTAACCACAATTTATTTGAGATTTCACCATGAATCTTGTCCAAGATTTACTGACTTGTACTGTCAACAGTACAATTATATTGTGGTGTTTCATGAATGTCTGAGGAGTTAGCCCATTTGCTATGAATAGTAGCAGATTATAGAGGAGGAACTCTGTGGTTGTGAACAAAAGTTAATAAAAGTTGTATCTTCTTCTTCCTTTTGTGGCTATTGTTCTTCCTGACACTGATTTTTTGTTGCCTTTCATTAAGATCTATTTAAGAATTAGCAGTCTGATTACCTTCCTTTGCATAATGTCATGCACTTTATGTCTCGGTGGGGAGTCATGCTGGCTTTTGGCAGTGGAAGTGCTAACACATTCTGAGAACAGTGTCACAGATATAAGAGAACAACGTGCTTTCTATTGCACTGGGTCTGAACACATCTCCGTACAACTCTGCAATGAAGGTAAATACAGAGGTCTGACACTTCTCATGCTTCTGCTGGGCTAAGTGGGAAGAAGCCTTGTAGGAATCAATGCACTTGCACGAGTGCGAGTGAATTGTAAGACTCAGTGTTTTGAATTTTGCATGAAAGGTGTTTTTAATAGCCTTCAGTTTTCTCGGCATGATCTGCACTCATGACTCAAGACATCTGTGGTGGGCTGAATTTATGCTGTGCGCCAGTTTCATCCAAGTGGGATTTAATGCATGACTTGTAAATGTTCACACATGTGTCCACTGACCTCTGCTGTGCAAGTGCCACTGGAGTCGCAAACAGGACGTTAGTATCTGTGAACCAAGGTGCTTTCCAGGACTATTAGTGTTGGCAAGGCCAAATACAGGAGCCTTGTACAGCCCCTAGTGCAGAACATGACTGGAAACACGAGATCCACACCACATTCAACCTCTCCTGTTAAATTTGTGCCTGAGTGAGGGTGTGATTTATTGCAGCGACCAGGTTAATGTGTATGCCCATACTCCGGCTTGGAGTGAGAATAACAACATGTAGACAATAACAATGGAGTTTCATTCACAGACAATAGGTTTGGAGCCTTTCAATAAAACACAGCACTGTGGATAAAAGGGGTATTTAGGAAGTTTCTGTGTATATAGTATTTGTGCTTTTGTTGCTGACTTACTTCCAATAAGACAAATAACAAGGAAATTACAGCATTTTTATAACCAGTACAGTGAAATGGTATTTAAAACCCCTTTTATTTCAACATCAAAGCATACATAAAAGAATGATTTGTTCCCAGTGGAATAACAAGACAAGACAGGACACTTCACTGTCTTCTAAAGCAAAGGAGTTTCTCTTGCCAAGAACTTGAAGAAAATAGATCTGCTCAAAATGGTGAACTGATGCTTTTCAGCCTGTTAGCAAACTAATGCCCTCAATATGAGGAAGAGTCAAACCATTGTTTGTTTTGAGAGAGAATAAAGATTAGCAAGGTAAATTACATGGAAAAGAACCAGAAATATTCACTTATCAAATGCATATTGTAATCATATTTGTTCCTTTAAAAGCTTAAAGGAATACCAACATTCAATCAAGGAGGAAACCATAGCAATTTAAGATCCGAGAGTAATTTTCCTCATTAAATCAGCTCCAAATCCCCCTGCAATCAGTGCAGAGCTGTTCTTCCACTCCTTCTTTCTCCTTCCCCTCCGCCACTTTCACTGCAGTAAAATGGTGGCATTGGAAGGTCTGTAGGAGCAGCATGCTCCGTGCCTTGCCTCTGTGATGTCTTGCCTATTGGAAGGAGCACATTCGTGCAAGGTCCCGTTCCACCCAGGCTGTGCCTGAAAAGGCTTTGGAGGAGGCTTGGCTGAAGGGCACCCAGACCAGCCTGGTCCAAAGGGATTAATGGGCAGTGTGGGTCTGGGCTGGAGGAGGGAGTTGTGTCTGGTGCCTGCTGCGTCCGCCGGTCTCCAAGGACCTTTCCTGCAGCACCGGCACGTGCACAGTGTCAGCCCCTGTGCTCCTGCATGCACGTGTGAGCATCCATCACCGTCCACGGCACTTTGAACAGCCACTTTGTACATGAGCAGGGAAGAGGTAAACTGAGTGTGTGTGTGTGTGAGGGGAAGGAGGGCGGGGAGGAAGGAAAAGAAATGTGAGAAAGCTTTAGATGTAGTCCAAGAGTCCATCTGGTGGGTCCTTCTGATGTTCCCTCTACAGAGCCCTCCTACTGAGAAGGATCCCTCCTTTCTCCCTTATCTGCCAAAAACTGAGTCAGAGGCTGGTTTTGTTAGAAAGGGTCACGAAAGCTTTCTTCAGCCTCTCCCCACAGGGGAGTAGGGTGTTCGCTTCTATAGGAGGATATTTAGGCTGTCTGAGACTTGGTTGTTCTTATTCACACAGAGCTGGACAGCCTGAACTTGGGAATCTGGCTGGAACATCCCATGCTAGAAAAGGCCTGGGATTGTTTCAGCTCATGGTTTTCAAGGGGTAGTTTTGACTGCTGATATGTGTCCTAATCACATTTCAGGTTGCTCATTTATCCTTAGTGAGGGAGAAGGAGTAGGGGCAAATATCTGCTGTGGGCACAGCAGCTAGGCTTTTGAACTTCTGCTGTTCCAAGTGCAAGAAAATGCCTTGCTGCATGCCTGGTCTCCTCTCAGCAGGCCTGGTGAGGAATGGGGATTCAGACTTCTCCTACGCATCTCTGTTTCACACCTTCTCCCCAGAGCCTGTGTCCATAACTGTGCTCCTTCTGGTTCTGTAGGTGCCTTTTACAAGGATTTGAGTGACCTTTTTGTCCTCCCATTGCTCCCAAGTCACTGCTGGAGCGGCAGGAACTGACTGTAATGTTATTGTGCTGCTTCTAAGTCATCACTTTAGAAACAAGCTTTGTTGTTAACTAGACAGGATTTTGACTTTTAAAATTCAACACTATTTTTTTTAGAAGGGGGGAATTACAGTTTACAGGTGTTCATTGGATGGGGGGATTAATGTAACACACAGTGGGAAAAGAGTATATGGTATAACAGAGCTCTAAGGAGCTGTAGAGAAGAAGATAAAAGAAACTGAAAGAGTGGAATGAAAGTAACAGATTCCAGAAAGAATTTCATGAAAGTCTGGGGGAATAAATAATTACATAGAAGAATAAGAAATAAAAGAGAACTTTGCTGTTCTACTTTCTTTTAAAAACACCAATTCCGCCCCCCCCCAATTTTACTTTCAATTTGGAGCTTATAGGTTCAAATTAAATTTAAACAGATGTGCACCAGCTATTTAGATTTCAAACTCCTAAAGAAAGAGTATATCTGTGTTTCCACTGATATAAGGTGACACAAAATTACTGTAAAATGAAGAAATTGTACAACTATTTATCTTGCTCATTTAACATAGGGAAATGTTTTAAATGAAAGTGTAAACAGGTTTAGTGATCTGACTATAGGAGGATGCCAAAAAAAGGTTACTTCTGAAATCAGTAGTAAGTCTTGAAATCAGAAAAAAAGAAAATGAAAAATGAAGCACTGTTACTCTTGGGACCTCATCACTGGCTGGTAGGAGAAATGCAAAGCAGGGATAGAGGGAGATAAAGCAGGTTTTGAAGAGTCTAGTATCCAGTAGTTATTTTAAATACTTTAAAAGAAAATATAAGGAATTTCATATTACTTAATTGCTGGTGGGTGGTTTCTTTTGTTAGCACAGTGCTCGATTTGCTTCTCAGTGAAGGGTTTGAGCTCAGACTCTGCTCACAGAAAAGAGAGACACACACTCTTCCCTGAAAATGATGGGAACACAGGGTCAGCTACTCAGCACTGCTGAAGTCAAAGCATTTCCAGTAGTGTCTGTGGAGCAATGCCAGCTTATATGAGCTTATATGGCTTAGAGTTACCAGCCAACTGAGGGGCTGTACTGGGATCAGTTTTGCTATATTTTGTTTTCCCAGTGATTAGCGGCTTTCTTGGGTAACCTTGGTGGGCATTTAGGACACAGAGCCCCTGCCACAGCTCAGGTCCCCTGTAACGCTGGATGCAGACGTCCCTTACAGAGGGTGGGGTGGGAAGGGAATGCACGAATGTGTGCAGCCATTCAATGGCCCCATGCCCCTGCAGCTAAGAACATGGGTGCATCTGTGTGGCAGAGGGGAGGCAAGAATCTCAAAGGACCCATAAGCCTCTTCCAATTGCTCTATTCCTGACATTCAAAAGGTCTTTCTCTTTTCTAAGACTTTTTCTATGTATATGTGTATCTTTTTTACCCTTATCCCCTTTCTGTACTTGATTCGAGCTCCTCGTACCCTAACATTCCTGTTTTCTTTTTTTCCTTCTCTTTAGAAGCTATATGACATAATTCAGTGGGTGTTTTCTCTTTTCACTTTGTCCCAGACTGCTTTAAATGGTGATTGCTTTCTTTCTCAAGTGCTGCAACAGGAATAGTCTCCCACTGTTCCCTCTGCCAACACTTAAAGAATTTCTCTGCTAATTTCTGCCTCCAGTTGTCACATCCAAGTCTCTGAGCTGACCCCATTTTGCTCACGGTCCCTTGGTCTGTTCCAGATCCCTCCAGCAAGCTCACCACCTCATACCATTCATTCCCTGTCTCTTTGGCTCTTTATCTCTATGCTGTCTTCATCTCTTCTTTCCCCTCCAGAGGTGGTTGAACTCCTTAAGCCCTTTGCATTTCTTACCTTACTGAAAACAGTGCTTTTATTTCTGCTGTGTTCTTTCCTGCCCTTGGTGATCTGCCATGACTGTTCCTTTTGTTCTGCTTTCCCAGTCCTGCCTCGGGGCCTCTTTCCATGCTGCCTCCTGATTAATATGTGTCAGTGCCCTCCATTTCCTTCTTCAAATCACTTCTTGAAAGCTTTTCTATTTTATAAAATGCAACTATTTGAAAGGTGCTCACTGGGACTGGCAAGGAACAGTTCCACCTTATTTGACAGGATGAAGCCAGTACCAAACCATAACAACCATTGCTTTCACACTTGCTATAACCACTGTTACCCTTCTTGCTTTGTGCCACCAAGCTCTGTGATGCTGATTTTCACCTGTACCATAGACATCACTTAAAACATTAAGAAGCAAGGGAGGAAAAATGGCTTGATGGCTTCTGTGCTTCCCTAATTTCCTGCTCTTGCATGGGGAAAGGTGCATGCAATTGGTTTACTGAGGTTTTGTACTACCTGGGCCACCACCCCAGCTGCCATAACCTCTTCCCATGCTCCCTACTTCTGTTCCAAACATGCCAGTCATGCTCCATAGGAGAAAAATTTAAAGGGTGTGAATTCTTCCCACCACAGAGGCCCTGTGCCAAGCAAGCATTTCCCTCACAGGGAGGAAGCCCCAGATGGCCCAAGCTAGGGAATGTGTCTTCGAGCCAAGGCATCACTTTGGATTTTTGCTTAGTATTGTGTTTCTCTAAAGGCAGCAGACAAAGTTTCAGAGCTTTATAAATATAATTAGCTCTAATAACTCAGTTACAATAATGCTTTTTTGAATGAATTTATTTACATGAGTGTAAATATGTTGCTTGTATTTAATAATTCTAATTTAAAGACATCTCTTTGCAAAATTCTTCTAATTAAATTGCAGTTATCCCTTTTCCTATGCAAAGGTTTATGAGTGTATATTGGATCTACTTTTACATTTTTTTCTTCTCTCTAATCCAGCCAAACCCTTATAAGCAGTATTTTACTAATATAAGAGCTGTCTCTTGTTGATATTATGGGCACTTCAACCTTGCTGTGTTTGGGGGTATTTATTTTGGCTGTTGCATCATCGTATATTTAGACGAGAGGAAATAGCTATGTGCCTTCTAAATTGCTAACACTAACGGGAGCACTTAATCTTTAGAATATCTTAACTATATATCCAACATCAACATGTGTGTCAGAAAACACATGAATTCTTTGTGCCTAAATATTCAATGATCATGATTAATGCTTAATGCAAAACACACATGAGGTGTGTGGAAATGGAATACCGGTTGCTTTAGGTCCTATTAAAGAACCACTGAATCCACATTTAATGATATTCCTGAAAAATCCTTTGTATAACTCCTGAGTTATTTGTGGGTTTTTACTGCTTGCTTGCTGTAAGTCTCCCAGTGTCAAGGACTCTGCCCTCTTTCCCACTCTCCAGCCCACGAGTCAGTCACCCTTGGGAAAGTGAACCTGGGGGTGGAGACAGTGGGAGTAACAAGAAGAGACTGTGCCCTGCCAACAGCTCACTTCCAGCTGAGTTAGCCAGGGGAATGCAAGGTGGCTTACTCATGTGGCAGGGCCAAGAGGCCCATTTACCCGCCGAGGGCGAAGGCAAGACAAGGACTTATGGAACCAGTTCTTCAGCACCTCGTTCCTGCTGCTCCCGGGGCCCCTTCAGAAAGGTAGCTCCTCACTGGACCCAGTGCCCAGTGGATGTGTAAGCACTGCGACTGCTCAGGCAGCCCAACTCTGCTGAAAGACTGGCCTCAGCAGTGTTTGGAGCCACCACAGGTCCCCTCTGCCCTGAGACCAGTGCCATGCTGAGATTTCAAAAGCAATTGCCATGTGAGAAGCTGACAGATTCAGCTGCAGACATAAAACAGTTCTTACCAAAACCTGCCTTTGAAGCCCCCCTTGGCCCTCATTGTAAATGAGGGTGGCTGAGAAACCTGTAAACTGTGAGCTACACACCTGTGGGGATCCAGTGTGTGGCCTTGGCCCCTGCCCTTCAGTTATTTGATGTTGTTGCATTTCCTTGGGAAAAGGCTTTCGTGTAAATGCTGCTTCACCAGTTGTCAAAGCAATGTTTCCTCGCTCTCACGGCTCTGGTGCACTTTGCTCCACACACACACTCCTTAGATTTACTTTTGGTTTGTATCCTTTTCAGTTTGTCTAAGTGTGATGCACACATAGTATTCTCTAAAATGTACTGTGAGTTGAAGACGCAGTTTTGATCTCATTCCATCAATACATTTTATTCTTTACCTCTTCAAAGAATGCCATCTCAATAAATCTACTACACTTTCCCTAGATCCTTTATTTATACAGTAGAACAGAAATTGTACTCTCTATAACAGCAAGAGTTTGTGAGAGTTTGAAATCATGTTACATACTTACTTTAAAACAGATTTTTCTATATTATTTATTAACTTTTTTTAGTGTTGCAGGACAAAGGTGAATATCACCATAGAAATGCCCAGGGACTTTGGAGTTATGTCAAGTTAAAAGTCTGGAATCACAAACAGCACTCAAAAACATTTTGACTTTTCTGAGCAAAGCAGCACCAGCCAGAATGCTGCAGCCACTGACACTGGAGCAGGTGCAGGGATGTTTCTTCCATATGAAAATACATATCTTGCCTTTTTTTTTTTTCTTTTTGCTTCTGAGATAGCTTCACTGTAAAATCCTATGGATAAATAGTTGGTCTCACATCCGGTTTTACTGTGGAGGATATATCTGCCATGACAGATACTGTTCTGGCAGTGTAAACAGATAATGGTAAGTGTAATAAGGACTCACAGGCTGCAGCTTTAGCTATTGATGAGTCAGAAAAGGACTTAACTAGGACACTGCAATTACTAGGAGATACATCATTTACGTAGTTCTGTTTTCTCCATGGTGATATTTTATAGTTTACTGTTCCTGAAAAACAACATTCTTAGTCTTCTTGAAGTTGTGAAAGTGGCACTCAAGAGCATTTTTGTGAAAATGCCATATTCAGGCCAAGAAAAATAAACTACAAGAACTTAGAAGACACCTTTATTTAAGAGGCCTTCAGATCAGAAACTCTGTGAACAGCTTTTCTTGATTCAGAAGGAAAAGTTCAGTATTCAAGGCAGGCATTATCCCACTGCAAGCCTAAGGCTCACTCCCCTGGGGTTAGTCTTGCAGAGAAGTGTGCCTGTATTACCCACCCTTTGCAAGCCTTTCCTGAGCTTGCAGGGAGAATGCCAGACTGTGTGCTATGGGATCCATATGACACTCCTCTGTAGCAAACTGAGAAAATCAGATTTAAATTGGGAAAGGGATGATGATCATCACTGTCTTTTGGGAAGATCAGCTGTCTGTTTTTACTGATGCAATCAAAGAAAGCTGGTTGGTGTCTTGGTTCAAAGCATTGTGGCTTAAGCAAAAGAGAGTTAATGTTTCATCTTCTCTGACAGAGGTAAATGGCCACTGACTACTTTTAGTAACTGGTATACTAGGAAAAAAAAGCTTAATTTTTTTGTAGGTGCAGCAGCTATTCTGTGATGTGTATGTGTGGATTTCACAAGGAGACAGGTGATTTTGGAACTTAGCACCAAGTTATAACTTACCAGCATTACAATTAAGGAGCACCTGTAATGGCAACTCTCCTTCCCTCATACTTCTTTTAGATCCACTTTTCTCTATTGCTGTTACACTTGATGTTATTTGAGTCTCTTGTTTCATTTTCATTCAAGAATGAGCCTTGCAATGGCTCAGCTTTATTCCTGACTGTTGCCAAGCACAGATTTAGACATGGCATGAGTCACTCTAGGCCCCATAATCAGAAACAACTCGCAGATCATTTAAATGGTTTGTCAGCCACAAACAAATGAAGAATAGAGACTTGAGTGAGAATGCCCCATCTGGGTTGTCATGCTGGACTACCTGCATGGTCATGCACTGGCTTTCAAAGCAGTGGGAATCAAGCTGCTCTGCAGAGAGCTGGGAAAGCTGTGATTTCTGGCACCTGCCATAGAGACTTTGCTCTAACCAACAAATCCAAAACAGGTTTTCTTGTAAATATTGGACTAAATGAAGACTTCTGGAATTCAATTTTGCTTGAAAAATACAGGACAAGGCAAAGTATGAAGTAATGGCTTCCCATTGCTTCATTTTGCCATCATTCTCTCTATGAAGCCCAGGCAGAGAGGTTTCATTTTAAGGAGAAGTCTGCATTGCCGATAACAGGTCTATGCTGCTTGCATATCTTTTGGAAGTGGTCCCTCATGCATACCTCATGGTATGCATTGTGAAACTGACCATTCTGGAGTCTCTCCTGCTCAGGTGGGATTGGGAATGTTTCAATTCAGTGCAATTCATACTGTGTAAATTTTCAGTAGTCGGTTTAAATAAACAAGCACACATATTACATCCCATTTACAGAGCCCTTCCTGTTCCTGGGCCCACACGGGCACTGTACGACAGCAGGAATCTGTGTGCTTCCTTATGAGACAATTTCCCACAGTGCTCCTTTTGCAATGGTGCTTGGATTAAAATTAACCTTGGAAAAAATGTAGACCTTATTTCAAAATGAAACTGCTGAGTAGTATGGGAACATCGCATACATCCTAAATTATTAGAAGCAGTCCTGGCAACATACTTGGTGACAGACTTTCACTTGACCAAACAGAAGAGCTGTGGTGGGTAGACAAGCTGGATGGTCTACTGTTTGTTTGTTTGCCATTTTCTTTAGACTGCATTAAGACTGACAGAAAGTACTTAACTCATATGTCAAAATTATTAGTTTTCCCACATCAAAATAAGCTGTTGTTGCAGATTTTGCCAGGTGGTATTGATAAATATAAACTTTTGACTTAATTTCTCTGGTGTGTGAAGAAATGATTGGTCTAGGGAAAAGATACTGTGTGGTTAGCAGGTTCTGCTGCTCAGAATTATGTGAAGAGGCAGCAGTCCAAAGTGGACAAGGTAATCAAAACACTGTTTGCTTCTTGCCTGGTTCTCTGATCAGAGTAAACCTTTGAGGCAGAAATAGGTTTTCTTTGACATTCCTGAAAGTATAATTTGTTTGCGCATTCTCTGACGTGCTCTGTGCTGAGACTGGCATAGATGGGTAAATAAAACTGTTGAAGTTTTGAGGCTAGCTAGGCCCAATGTCACTGGGGGCTTTTTCCTTCTCTCCAGAAAATCCAATTGTTTTGCCATTCAGAGACAGAAGAGGAATATCGTGTGACAGAAGAGGTGTACTATCAATTGCATCATTAATGGAGGTATGCTTGATGTGTAGTTCACATTCCCTAGCCTGGCTGGTATGCTAGTCTGATTTCAGGATTCCTAGGTGATCTTGAGGCCTCAGCATATTCATATCCTTCTTTCTGGTGGAGATAGGAGTTGATATTCTAGTCCCAATACGAACAAAATTTCTCTCAGTGCACACAGAGCCACAGTGTGCTATATCTCCATGGAAATACATGGTGGAGAGCATTTCTGAGAAAGCTGCCAGTGCTGTTGTCTATCACATCTCCCTACCAGCAGCTGTTTCCTGCCAAGCTCGTTTCCTCCAGGCCCTCTCTGTTCTCTGCTCAGCTGGGTCTTTCTAGGCTGTGTAGATCATGAGCAGGAAACCTAGGACAGCACTAAGCCATTCACTAAACAAACTTTAGCAATGTATCCGTTCTTGAATTTGCCTGGTCCCCTATGGCCTTGACTCCAAACATTAATGAAAATATACTGCAAATATGGCATGACTTAATTCTCCCTTTGGAATTCCGTAGAAGAAAAGCACAATGGTGACAATTCATGATTTGCTGGAAAATACCTATAGATGTAAATGTATTGTCCATATAGCTTCTGTCTTCTTGTGAGGTGCAACATTGACATAGAAAAGTATAAGTTGATGTAGAAAAGTGTGTTAATCACCAGTAATTTCTACTAGCCCTTCCCTAAGAAAAAGATTCAGTAGTAACATGCAGTTTTAAAGTCCTAAAAGTTCTGAAAAAACCCATAAANCAAAGTCTTGCTTGCAAAGTGAACTATTAGAAGGGAAAATGTGAGTTTGCTATCATAATAATTTCAGCAGTGGATTACATGTGCCTTTGTTTCACAAAAATAGGTTGAAATGTCAGGCTCCCAATCAACAGAGATGCCCTCCTTTCTGATGAGTGGGAAGCTGTATGTGTTCTCAAGGCAAGTTAAATGGCTTGTGGATTATACAATCTATACAGCTATTTTCTAATCTTCAAGGACATCATAACAGAACGGGGTCTAGCTTGCATTTCCCTCTCTGCAAGAGGATCTGAGTCTACAATGACTGAGTGGAGGAAATTTTTGGTGGCATTAAGGGGAGGGAGAAAGGGTTTTCAGGGGAAACTGGAAGGGGCAGGTGTAGTCATCAGCTCCTGAGGTACATCTCAAACTGGAAACCTTCGCCAACATTTGAGTGGCAATTTGATTAGCGAGGGGATAATTTTACTTTGAAAAGAATCTTAAAAGTATAACCTTCTTGCTCAGCCAATCCACTTCTCTCTTTAGACTGGCAGTCCACTGTCCCCTCCTTAACTTGTCTCAGTGTGAAAGAGATAGTTGGTCCCAGTTCTTGGTCATGTGTCACCCTCAGAAACATCTGGAAAGTTTAAGTCAGCTGTATTGGATTTGAACTCAGTGCATGCAGTATTTTTGCACAAGTAGAAATGAGGACTTAATTTAGTTGATTGAAATTTTAAATTATTAGCTGTTAAATATGATGAAGATGATGATTAGGTAAGGTGAAGGGTATTTTCTCAATAGCAAAGGAAATTACTGAAGG
>VYZR01057147.1:36971-52703 GCA_013400675.1 Oxylabes madagascariensis
TTTTTTTTTTTTTTTTTTTGCTTCTCTGTGAGCCTTTCTCTCTTTGATTTTGTTTCTTTGCACAAATAAAGATGTGTGACAATTAAGTCCCGCTGATCTGTCTGCAGCTGAAGGTGAGTTATGGCTCAGGGGCAGTAGGTTGGAAAAGAGTGAGGGAGTAATGGAAACCATCAAGTCTCCCTTTCCTCTAGGCTGAAATTTTCCATTACTTTTCTCAGCTGCACTGAATAAAGTACATCCTTCTGCACTCATCCCATTCTACCACTACTATATGGGTTTTATACAACCACTCAGCAACTGTATTTTTAAAAATTAATTTCTACTTGCTGTTTATTATTAGCCCAAAGTTAAAGAAAATAAATCACAATGTTGTAGTAAGAAGCGTCACCCAGTGAATTAAAACTTCATTTTCATATATACAGGCTGCTTGGAGATATGGCTGTGGACTTTGTGAAGCATCTGGCATTAAGCCATCTCATGGTGGCAGAAAGATATGAATTTATATCCTATGTCTATGTTTGCAAGGCAAGGAGAATTCTGCAAATCATATGTAAGTAATCAGCCTCACTGAAAAATGCTAAAAAAAGAATCCCCTCCTAGCATCATTACCTTTAAAGGATGGAAGTGGTTTTTTTCTTAGTATTTTAATTTCATAAGGAGGAGTTTGTTCTAGAAATCATTTTTGAGGCTATCCCATAACTCTTGTTAATATATGTGTAGGAGTCTGTCTGGGGGTAAGGTATGAGCATGACAGGAGGAGGATGCAGGGTTGAGGGGAAAAATGGAAGTAATTCCGTCTTCTATCAAAAATATATGTTGGCTCCAGATATCAGCTTCATTTGAAAATTACACTTAATGAAGACAAGAAAAAAAGAGGCAGAAGCTTTAAACTTCTTTAGCGATATTAATGAAGAGGAATTATTGAAATCGAGAGCAGGGGGCAGATCATCTTAAAGGTATTGAGGCAAACTTGCACAAGCAGAGTCAAAGAACAGCTGCAGATATGATACCCAACACTTGATTTGTCATTTCTTTTGCTAGGTTTTTTGGGGTGTGTTTTTGGACAGCTAATGCCTATATAATATCTACATAAAGATCTTTATGGGCCAGGCAGAAATATGAATGAATAGAGCTATGTTAGGACTGACACGTTAGTTTTTCAATCATTAGCAGAAAGATTGGGGGCAGGGATCTCCTTTATTCCAAAATAGTAGAATTAGAGGAGAAACAGAAGTGGCAGGAAAATGAAAAATTACTTTATGATGAAGAGGCAGGCTAATACATAGGAGGGAAGTCAAGAGAGAAAATCACTGCAAAAATAACAAGCTTTCAGATTAAAACTTTGATTTACATATTTGAACATGGCAGAAAAAAATCTCACAAGAACTGAGGAACACCCTAAAGCAGGAGTCTGAAGACATTGACTGTACTCAGAGTGATTTTTGATAGAATTTTATCTTCAAAAATATTCTAAAAGAATTACTGGTTTTTATGGGTTCCTGGGGAAACATTATCTGAAATTAGGAAACCAATCATGTTAGCTTTTTCCCTGCTGTTAGGAAACCTTCTGTTTCCCATCATTCCTTATTTTCAGATTATCATCCTTTTGAATTTCTCTTGTGGTTTATTACTAGCAAGTTATTAGGATCAAGATGAGAAAATGTGCTGCTTTTACACAAGGTTTTTAGCTTAAGATCTT
Organism: Oxylabes madagascariensis; assembly: GCA_013400675.1. NCBI lineage: Eukaryota > Metazoa > Chordata > Aves > Passeriformes > Timaliidae > Oxylabes > Oxylabes madagascariensis. The sequence continues at coordinate 38,671 of VYZR01057147.1, forward strand.
GTTTGTCTTGTAGAAAAGTCTTGTTCTAAATGACAAAGATTTGATGAATAGTCTAAATTAAAAAAAAAAAAAAAAAAAAAAAAAAAAAAAAAATAGTAAACTTTGAAATGGGAATGGGAAAGAATTCCTGGGTGGAATCTTCTTGTCAGTGTACTGAGAGTTTCCCTCAGGGCTGTAGAAATTTTGGGATGAATAATGTGGGTCCTCTGTTCTGAGGTAATCAAGTTCTCCTAAGTTACATAAGCCCAAGCACACATTGATAAGCTGGTAGATAAATATGTTATCGGTTTCTCTGTTAGTAAGCACCCTTCTAGATGGTTGTATGCTAAAAAGTATGCATGCTCTTAGATGCAAAGCTGGATATTGCATTTAAGGGATTAAAGCCCTGAAATCTTTCATCATATTCAAACCTGGGGATAGGTTGTTAGTAATCAAAGCCACAAAGCAGAACACAAGCAATGCTTCCAGGTGCTGGCCCCTGCAGTTTCTGCATGAAGAAAAAAAACTCTCTCAGGATCTCATAAGTAAACCTCTTAGAGAAGTTAATAGTTTAAGCTGTTTGATATTTAAACTTTGTTTTTTTCTTCTTCTCACCAATGTAGTGCAAGCTCATTACCAGCAAAAACCCATCAGACAAGGTGCTAATGAGGTTTCAAGGGCAGTTGGTAGATGTATTCAGAGATCAGCATTTCCTCTTTCGGTGGCCAAAGCCCTGCTATGCAATTATTGATCAATGCAATTGGGAAAATGCTTTCAATTAAAAAAGGAGAAATAATAATAATAATAATAATAGTATTAATAATTTTTAGTGATAGTTGGGCCAATGAACCAAATGAAATTACATCTGCGTTGAAAGCCACAGTAAAACTTTAATTAACTTAGGTGGAGTTCCTGTGGTAGGAATTCCTTGTTTTCCTGATGTACCACAGGTCCCTCTGAGTAGGTCACCGGCATTCCTGCTCTCAGCAGGTACCAATAGGAGCCCCAGTTGTCTGGGGTGGGTTCTGCCCTACGGGGTGCTGTGTTCTCACACTCCAGTCCAGCAAAGCCCTGACTGCTGGGGTGAGCTCTTGGCACGTCAGGAGTCCCAGCCGCCCTCTAAGTGCTTTGCTGGACTGGTGCCAGCATGCTCAGCTCTTTGAACAACTAGGCTACGTACAGTAAACATAAATTTTACCCTATGGTTTCAGTTTTGATGTTGCCAAGTTCACCTCTTATTTGTAGGCTTGTGACTCCAATGATGTTATCAGTCTGCACTCAGAAGAAAAATCTTTAATTCTGGGACAGCCTCAGAAAACAATGTGGCACCAGTGTGCCACTGGCTTGTCCTAGTTGTGTTTCAGGTGTGCAGCATAAATGGCCCCACCCAGGGAATGGCTGATGAACACAGCAAATGTTTTTTCAATGAACTTTTTTAATTAATGAAACTGAGCTGTATTTTTAATTTGTTTCCAGTCTTCACAAGGCAAAAGCAATGCAGCAGAAAATGTTGCTTCACACTGCTGCTCATTGCTGATTCCTGGCCAAAAGAAGTCACTAAGTACTGCATGGATGAATGCCTCTAAAATATGTATCAGCTGAATCATATTGTTAACTTTTTTAATTTTTTTTAAAGCAGAGACCACACTGTACTTATGGGATTGAGCCGGGAACCAGTTTATTAAACTAACAAAATGAGACAGGTATGTAGTGCAGAACTGTCAGGAAGAGCCAGGACTGACCCAACTCAGTGTCTTACTGATGGAGCACTGTACTTATGGGGGTAGTACTGAAGGTTTTCAAGGTGATGAGCAATACATGTCATTTTCTGTGATAAGCATTAAATTTTGTTAGTTACAACTACTGGTGTCAATCTGAACACCATGAATCAGGTATTTACTGGAGCTGGTTAAAAGACTGGTTAAAAGCACATCTTGAAAAATAATGACTTTTTTATTCTCAGTTGGCTTTGAAAGCTAACAAAGAAACTGGCCAGTGAAAGGATAAAAGCATTTTCATGAATGTTGATTTGTTTAGAGCAGTGTCTCAGAGGTAAAACTGACCCAAGCACCTTTGTTTAGAGTTGTTCTTCTGACTCTGAATCAACATGATGAAAAAATTCACATTTTCAAAAAAGCCTGGCTATTTTGTTTGCTATTTTGTTTCTTGTGTGCATTACAAAATTAAGGTCTTCAAGGAAAGGGAATAAAACTCAACTCTGAGAATCAGTAAGTAACAATAAAGGATGTAGGTAGTAAACACTAGCTCCAAAGCATGAGAAGGACTTAAAGAGCAAGATCCTCTTTTTGGTGAGACCCAGCTTGAGACTGAGCGTAAACCAGAACTCTTGGAGAGATAATTGGTGTGGACTTGAAAACTGAAACCTGGACACACTAACTTGAATTTGTTTTGTTTCTTATATCTCATGGAGGATTTATAGGTCACTAAGATATCTCTGAAGTTTTCCCCATATACGTATGTATATGTATATATATTCATTAAAAATAATTTTAATGTCCTATCTCTGTTACTTATATCTTATAGTACTGTTCCGCTCCAGAAAATTAATCTATTCCCATTATAATGACAGGTAGTTTTGATGTGATTTCAGATGAGTGCTCTGGTCAATAGTCTCTGTTTACTTTGCATTCTTTCTCTTTCTAGTTTAAACAGGGGGCTGGAATAAAAAACTCCAACATTAACTAAAGTGTTACTTGTGAAAATTATGCAAATTACAATTGTCTGCTATATTAATTAACTGTGTTCATTGGAATAGCATATGAAAAATTAAATATATTTCAAAATGTTAAATAATAGCTGGATCATTCTGAAATTAAAAAAAAATTAAACAGATACATGGTCATAGTCTGCTATTCACCCTGTGAAATTGCATTTGACCTCCAGTCGGGTAATTGTATTACGCCTGCCTAAATTTCCATGCACAGTGATTTACAATTGAACATATTATTCTACTCCTCCTCTCTGACTGTAGTGCATGCTTCTGCTATTTATTGCAGTGTAGTTATATTTATTGTGGTGTAGTTATATTTATTTAAAGGATGATTGTATTTTAGTGGCTCACTCCTATGGCTCCTACACAGATTTCTTTGGCAAGTGTGCTTTTCATCCAGGTAATTAATGCCATGCAAATAGTAGATTCTTTATATTCATGTATTATATATATTTTGACGTACTTCTGATGAAAGAGACAGCGGGAACAGAATTACAGAACAAAACTAAGACCTTTGCCCCTGTTTTTTCAGGTAAATTTTTGGGTACTCCTTCCTCAGCTTTCCTCCCAGAACCATCCCACAAACTACTCAACCCTCTTTATCAGCAACAAGGACAGTTTTCCTGAAGCTGGCCTGTGCCTCAAAGCAGTACCCAGCGAATATAAAGATATAGCTCACTGCCTGAACAGAAGTTCAGCATTTATCTGGCATCAGTCTTCAAAGATAATTGCATGTTTAAACTCATTGAAGAGAGAGAGCTATTTCATCATGGAGAAAATAGTGTATGCTCATTTTTTTTATTTTTAATCAAGCTTTAGCTCTGTAGCTTTATGGTCTAAGAAGAATTCATATCAGATGGGAATAACCGGCAGAGAGGCTAATTTCAGCCTAATAATTTGAAACTTAAATTTGCTCCTGGTTAAGCGTGTCAGAAAATGGATTGCTTTGGAATAGCTGAAGTCCAATGTCATAGAGTTGTTACAAGCAGACCTTTTCCCGCTGTGTGGATGGGGTTTTGCGTTCTGCAGAAGGGTAAGAGCTTGGTACAAAAGCATGGCTAGGTTGGACCCATGAGCTCTGAACTCCACATAATGCCTGCTCTTGGCTGCACCTGCCAAGGGCTGAACTGCAGCCCACTAAATAATGAATATTCCAAGTAAACCTTGGATCTGAGTGGCACCAGAACTCTGGGGACCAGTGAAAACAAACAGGATCTTACTTCTGCTATCAGTAGATGTTTGGCCATCAGTGTGGGAGAGAGCAGTGCTCCTGTTATCGCAGCACCTGTGAAACCTGCCTTTGTGTCAGCCTAAGTGACCCTTCCTGGAACTGTCTATGCCAGGAGCAGGTTGGGTATAAAACTCTGGCATGAGCATATCCTGAGATTTGGAAATGCCGGGAATGTTTTCTGTTTGTCTCCGTCTCCTCCATTAATATTCTCTGCTGTCAGCAAGATTGATACAAAATACCAAAGCCTGGCTTCATTTATTTAAAGACATTTCAACCCTGGACTCAGACCTGATCTTTTTTCAGTGCAGGAATTGCATCACTCCCCAAATTTTGAACAGTTCCCAAGAAACAGATCCAACTGTGCTTGAAGAAGAATATATCCACTATTCTTGAACACAGAGATATTGTTTTGGCTGAAGGCCCACCTGAAAATGCCAACTTTGCTATTTCAATATCTGAAACGTGTTCCAGAGAATTACAAAAGTGCTTAATGACATTAGATTTTGAACTAGAACTATTGTTTTAGCTAGAACATATAATGTACATCCTAAATTCCTTAATTTTCTTAATTATCTCCTAATTGCAGTCTAATTAATTACTAATTTATCTTAATTTCCTCTGGTAATTTCCTTATTAGTCCCTGTTTTAATATGCTACAATTCTATCCTTTCGCCTTTAATTGGGAAATAGACTTTACAGTCTTTGCTATGACAAAAGGTAGGTCCCTACCTGCTGCACAACATACCTAAATACGGCTTTCCAGTCAGCATGGTTTCATTAGACTCTAGAATGACCATGCAGTCATCAGTCTCGCTCAGAACTCAGGAAAAGTTATATATTCCTCATGATTTAAAAGGGGAAAAAAAAAACAAAAAAAAGTAGATTTACTGTAGAGACCAGAATGTCCTTAGATTTCTTCATGAAATACAGTCAATCCAATGTTTAGAACCTCAGTTTCTATTTACTTAGTTATGTTTCCCTCTGTGTCTCGTTTAAAATGATCTTTAGCGAGATGCTTCTTTTTTTTTTTAATTTCAGAAAGCTCTGAAATCAGAGCCTGCACATCCCATGGGTGGATATTCTCCACTTGCACTTTCCTCCAGGCATTTCTTCAGAAATTTTTGTTAACTATCTCCATTATAAAAAAAAAAAAAAAAAAAAGAACCCCAAACCAGTCAAACCCTAACCATATACACACATAATAGGAAAAGCCTTTTCCTCCAGAGCTTAAGTTTCCCCTTGCTTGAAAAACTGTACATTAATTAAAAGATCTATTTTTCCCCCTCCTCTCTCTGAAATAACTCAGGCTGGAGGTGTAACTCGCAAAATGCTTATATCTTGTATCCAAATGAGGAGGAATATTTCTACGGGAGGAAAGTGCACAGTTCAAATGAACTTTCACAATATAACTCAGCAACATTTTAATCAAAAAGGATTCTGGTGTTAGCACAGATGGAAGCAAAGCAGTAGGAACATAAGCTGTCCAACAGTAGCAGAGCCAGGAAACCAGAGGTCCTCAATTTAACAGTGTTGGCAGAGTGCAATTCCCTGTAATTGTGCAGTGAGTCTGATCTTGCATACTGGCGTAAGTTGGAATTGTTTTATTTTTTGTGGAAATTGCTTTTAGGAATAGCTTTCAGAGTCCATACCACACAAATGTAAAATAAGTAGACTTATTATTCTGCTCCACCAGTCGACAAGGACAGCACTGGGATGTTCCCTCTGTGTATATTAATAGCCATTACTGATTTTACCTGTATAGAGCTGAGCCTGGGTAAGAAATGAAGGACAAGTGAAGAGGAGAGAGCAGGAAGAGCTGCAGACAGGTATTGCATCCCTTGTTTACAGCTCATGGTGGTACAACAGAAGGATGATAGAGGAGTCTCCCAGAGCTGTAGATTGCTGAGGCTCTTGCCAAGGCTGCATCTGTGGTGAGCTGAGCTGCCACCAGCTGCTGGCTGTCCCTGCCCAGGGTGCGATTCCCACCAGGGTCAGGGCATTACCCCGAAGGCAAAGTCCAGACTCACCTCACATGGCCAGTGATGATGGATTCAAACCAAAGTGCTCCTGTAAAGCAGCTCTGGAGCATTCTCCTAAGATGAGAGCCCCAGCCAGAGGGACAGCAGCACGGGCGCTGGGCCGCGGCACCCGTGGCAGCCCCAGCCGTTTGCTAATTAAATGTGTGTCAGGCCTGTCGCTACGGCCTGAGGTAAATTGGAAAGGGAACAGGAGACCTTCAGCTGGCAGCTGGTCCTGTGGCCCTGATCAGTGCCTTCTCTGGAGAGCTGGGAGAGAGCGGAGCTTCCGCAAGGATTCTTCACAAGTTACATTTCTGCAGGCACCTACACCCGGGGTAGGTTTTCTTTCCAGAGATATAATAGATTAAAAATCTAAATACAAGAAAGCTTGCAAAAGTGGCTCTGAGTTACCCGTTACTCCTGGGACTTGTTTTAATTCACTGATCCTGTGCTCTTAGTATTTGCCTACTCCTTTTGCCTTTCAAGTGTAATCTTATTAGAAAAATGATCGCAGAATTACCATTTGCTTTTTATTTCTTGGTTCGTTTTACATCAAGGGTTCAAAGTTTGAGCATTTTGTTGTTTGTTTACTTCATGAAAAAGATTATCTGCTGCATTTGTTGAGATGAATATCTTTCTAAAATCTGGAAATGTGTCTGTGATCTTTATTGGCCTTCTCATCCATGCTGGATAGAAATCACAGTTGTTTTTTCTCGCCTCATAGTATTTCATAATATAAATCAAGTGATGGTGTATGACTAAAGAATTCAGATTGTGAAGTGCTTGACTTTATTTTCTGGTTGTTTTTTGTTTGGTTGAGCATGAGGAGTGTTGTGCTTGTCTTTAAAAAGCCAGCAGTAAGCAGTGACATGGCTGTGAAATGCTAACAAGTCTTTTTTCTTGGTGACTTCTGCTTTTGGGGATTAATTCTTGCTAATTTGCAAGTCCAACTCCATTTCAAGAGAGAAAGAATAAAGTAGAACAAAGGCTAATAAGCCACCTCCTAGATGATGAACAAGTATTCAAACTTACCGTTCTTGCAAGTACTGGTAGTCTTGAGGCTGTAGGAATCTACCCTGTGCGCACAGCCCAAACTTCAAAAAAGTTTTGTCCCTGAGCTCATGAAGTGCTTACCTGCAGCACAGAACAGCCCACTGGAGAAACTAGGCCCATGTTTTTTAGGCAACCATCTCAAAGGAAGTCAAAAGAAAATCTTTGTAGATGAATGTGTTTGGAGGGACTTGCTGTTTCCAATTATATTGTACATAGGATTAAAGAGAAGGAGGAAGTTATTTCTTTTGCTGAGACAATCATGTATGGCCACATACACATTTTTGAAAGAAGACTTCAGAAAAGGAAAAACCAACTTCTGTTCTAGAACACAAGTATTTTCTCTTATTTGTGTTAATAATGGAGGAAAAGAAACAGCAAATTAGTTAAGGGTCTTCCCGGTTTTCAGGAATATAGTGCCTTTAAAGACACTTTCTTTTGTTTTGTGCTTTCCCCAAAGGAAGGAGACTTGGGTGTAAATAAAGGTTCTGGAGTCCTTGAATTATCCTCCTGGGCTATCTTTGAATCTAATCATAGCCAAACACTTACTAGTTATACGATATAGTCAGAGATTACGGGCCAAATTCTCTTTTCAGTTATTCTGCTGAAACCCATCGAAATCAATGTGAGATTGGACTTGTGTAACAGGGAAGATTTGGGCCACTGTCTGCAAGAGATAAGAACTGGGCCAATACTATAACAGCCTTTTTCAAAAAAAAAATACTTATTCAAGCAAACTTAGGGTCACGTGCTGTCCTTGATGTGCACATGCAGAGCTTCAAGGGTTCATGTTGGACACATATTTAGAAAAACAATTTTTTGCTAGTTGTTAGGTACAGAAGGAGTTTGGGTGGAAAAGTATCCAAAATGTAATTAATTTCACAATTAAGCTCATGATGCCCTACATTTATTTCGTAGGTTAGCGGCATTTTCTGTGGCACATTGCAAATGATCCTCCCAAGAAACAGCTGATATAACTCTAGGTGATGAAGTGCATAGAAAAAGTGAGCTTTTCCCTACTGTATTGTAATATATTTTGTGGAACTAATGTGATACCATCTCTTCTCCCTTCCTTTTCCAGATTTTGCTACGGCACTTATGAGAAATAATACTACTTGGTGCTGTTACGGAGTTTCAATCTAAATCAAAGCACTCAAAAAGGTTATGTGAAAGAAAGAAATTTACTATAAGCCATTAGGATAGTTTGCTTATGGTGGTGAATAAAGAACAAGTTCTCATCACATCAGGACCTTCTTTTAATTGTGATATAGGGAGGCAAAAGCTGTTTTAGTTTATTTCTATGCTAAACAGCTCACCTGCTTCTGCCATATTTTAGTTGAAACTTGGTACATTTCTTGTTTTGCTGTTTAGTTTTTTAGTTTTGCAAGCAGTGCCTCAGACTTCCCCTTAAATCCACTCTGGTGGGTTGCCAGACCTGTTGCCCTATTTTCTTGGTAGCAGCGGCCACAGGAGCAGCAAATTGGTCCACATTGGTATTTTCTAATGTTGTCCTGCTGTGCTTCTGCACTGGGATGCTTGTGGTACTGTTTTCTGTAACCGCTGTAGTCATATTGACATGTTTAAATTCACAGAATTGTTAGTTTTGGAAGGGAACTTCAAATCATCTTGTTCCAAACCCCCTGCCGTGGGCAGGGACACCTTCCACTAGACCATGTTGCTCCAAGCCCCATCCAACCTTGAAGACTTTTATGGATGGGGCATTCACAGCTTCCTGAGCAAAAAATTTGTGCCGGTAAGTAGATACGTTGTATATTAAAAGGAGCTGGATTGTGGCGGTTGTTTTGTTTTGGTTTGTTTGGGTGGTTTTGTTTTTTTTCTTTTTTCTTTTTTTTTTTTTTTTTTTTTTTTTTTTTTTTTTTTTTTTTTTTTTTTTCTTTTTTTTTCTTTTTGTGGCAGATAGAAAAATTCGTAGCATTATATGCAGGAAAAAAGCAAAACAAAGCAAACCATACAATATTTTAAGGCTCTTGGATAAAAGGGGATTTATAGAAATGTAAGATAGTATTATTATAGTAATTTCATTAAGTAAAAATAGTACTTGTCATTCTTTTGGCATAAACTCTATGCGCATGAAAAAGAGTTGGCAGCCTGTAGGAAGATCACCATGTGCTGGTGATGCTGATGACAATATGGTGCATGATGCTGACAATAGTGAACAGCTCTGGAACACCAGCAGGAACCACTGTGCTGCATGTGCGTGGTGCAGGATATGAACACCCTGCAACAGCTTCATCCAGAGTGGCGAAGACAAGTAAAACCAAGCTGCAACAGTGTAAGAAAAATTCAAAATAAAGTGAGCAGCAAACTACACCTGGGGCTCTTCTTAGAGAATAAATTGGATACATAGTAAAGCAGAACTTGTGTTGATTGGCAGCTGACACTAGCTCTTTCTTAAATTGGATATTATTTGGGATTTTACTGTAGCACTGAACATGGAAAAGAGACTCATGTGAGTTAGTCAGCATGAATCAGAGGTGGTAAACCTTTTGAAAGACCTGCCACATTCAAAGGTTTGTTTATTCCCATTTGGACAGGTTTTGTTCTCTGAGATGTACCTAAAAATCCTCATGCTTTGACCTCTTTTGTTCATTTGCTCCTGTTCTCTGTTTCTTTAATTCTCCCACAAAAGCCTGGATTTCTGTAGGGAACTGTTGAGTGTGAAAATGTTGCCCTGTTTCCTGAAAGTGAAATAAGGGTATTTCTTAAGGAACATAAAGATTTTACAAGCAATAGCAAAGAAATGCAGATCGATTTATCTGGATCTAGTGAATTCCACATGTACTACAAGACTGAGTGGATTTGGTGGGTTTTTTTTTTGGTTGTGTGGTTGTTTGGTTGGTTTTTTGTTTTGTTTTGGTTTGGGTTTTTGTTTGTTTGTTTGTTTGGGTTTTTGTTTTTGTGTTTTGGTTTTTTGTTTTTGTTTTGTTTTTTTGGTTGTTTTGTTTTTGTTTAATTTAATTTTATTTTATTTTTCATGGTGACAACACTACGACACTACATTCCTAAATTATGAAACCCCAGAAACAGAGTCCTAATTACCTAGACTGCTGATCAAGGCAATCATCTGGGTTTTTGGGACACTTGCATGCACATTTCTTTCCAATTAGCACATTCCAGATCAGGTCCCAGTAGCTGCCTAAAATCAGCTTTTCATAGATGCAGTAAATATTTTTCTGTGCAAAGGGGAAAACTTCAGTTAGTCATTGGATAAGTAGGTGACATCTTTGAATATCCTGTAGTTATTAGCCACTTGCTTAAGATGTACAGCATGAAAGTCTTTGATCTGAATCTGAGACCAAAGTCATCAGTTTTCCCTTTCTTTTTTCTTTACACTACTTTATATTGTTGAGCCTAAAGATAGATGATTGAAAAAATGCTATAATTTAAACCATTAGCCTGTCATTCTACTTCTTGATAATGTTCTCTGGATTTTTTTTATCTAATTCAGGTTTAATTTGACTTCAATTTTTTGTAGTAGCTTCCTTCTGCATTAAAGATTTGACCAAAAATTTTACATTAATATATTTGGCTCAAACTATTCACTTTCCTGGTAAATTTAGGAATGGACTTATTTGATGCAAAATTGGAGCTATACTTGCCTTTCATTTATTTTAGAAAAGTGCATGCCAGAACATACTAGTTGCATAAATTAGAAGTTTGGCCAGATCTGTAAAGTCAGAAAACAGGTACCACATGAAAACTTGCATTCCTGCTGTCTGATTTCAGGAATTAAAAAGAACTACCTGGAAGGTTGTGCCCTGCCATAGAAGAATTGAGAGAGAAGGGGGGAAATAAAAATCATATTTAAGAAGAACACTAAAAGAATATACACATTTCTCCTTTATCTGGACTAGCACATTTATTGGGTAAGTCAAAGAAATGCCTTCATATTTTATTGCTGTGATTTAATTTCCCCATTTTTTTAGGTTTTCATCTTGCTGCATAGGGTACATAAAGCAGCATTTCGAGAACAAAAGCAAATGAAAACTATGATTTTTCTTTTTCCAACTGCCCCGAGTGTTCTTAAGCCAAACAAAAATATGACTAGACATAATTTTTAAATACAACTCCAGGTACAACTTAGAACTAAAAGGAGTCATTTTTCAAACCACAAAGCCTTTGGGACACTCAGGGAAATGAGTGAAGATTTAAAAAAACATGTTGTGTGCATATATATGTGTATTTTGTGGTGAGAGCCTCTGCCAGAACGAGTTCCAGTTAGATTTGTCTGCCTCACTAAAATTCCACTTCTCTCTTTGCCTGCATGTTTCCAGTCCACTGTTTCTATCAGTCCATTAGTCTTTGTTTCATCGTACTAATTACGTGCCCAGACTCTTCGAGTTGTGCATCAAACTCGGTGGCGCTCACGCTGCGGGTGAATTAATTAAAGCACCAAGAAACCCGTGCTCAGCAAGGAGAACAATTGGCACGGTGCACTTGGATGCGGATTCACCCAAGACCTCGGGGCGCGATGAGGGAACCGCTGTGAGCGTGTCCCACGCGCGGTGGCTGCCGCGGGTTCCGCGTCTCTGCGCCGAGCCGAGGCCACCAGTCATACAGCAAGCGGCTCCTCCAGCCACATCTGCTCCCCCTGCACGCAGCTGTCCCCGTTGTGCTCCAGTGGGGTGAAGGATAGCGAGAACTGATGCCTGGTGAAGACATGATGCGTAGGGAAGGAGAGCAGGAAGGTGTCCAGGAGCCTGGAATGGAGGTAATTCGGATGAAGCTCCTGTCTGACAGCAGGACCTGGAGGAGTGCTACTGCCAAGCCATCTGGGACAGAAATTTGGTAATGAGAGGACACTACTACACCATTCCATCATCTGTGATGATTTCCTGGAAGTTTTAAGTGTTGGTCTGTGAATAAGTCCAGAACTGTAGCACAGGAGAGTGAGGACTGGCAGACAGCCCTCCTAAGAATTAAGCCCAGTAAGTAACACTCGCTCTAATGCAATTAGACTACAACTGCCTAATTGAGTTACCAATGAAATTTCAGAGATTTCACTGTGATTATACACAACTTGTGTGTGTGTGCCACAGTTCATCCATTATTTAGCCAGATAGTCTTAGGATCTGGGTTTGCATTAGGTTACTGGGAGCCTGCCTGTGGCCTTGTAAAGGAGGAAGCAATCAATAGCAGGGGCCTGCTGCTGTCCTTACCAATGTCAGTGAGTTTTGCAAAAGGACTTCCAAAGAACAGGGATAACATTTAGGGCCTCTACCACATATTCAAAAATAGAACAGATTGTGTGCAAACTGATCAAATAATTCTTTGTCTCTACAGTGTCTCTTATTCCTATTCATCAGCAAATGATCTTATCACTTGGTTTCACATGAACTGCATTGCTTTTGATGATGTAATTTTCAGAGCTCTTTTGTTTAAAACTGTGCAACTTCCCTTTTGGGTACTTTTATTAAGTTAGTTCAATATTTCATTGATTTAGTTTTATATGAGAAAGAAATCACTAAAATTGATATGAATTGGGTTTAAATTGGATTGCCATAGATACTGTTGAGTTCACAAATTTTGCAACCTAATAATAACTTCAAGGGCCTTCATTCCCTCTTCATTGCCCTCTTTCAAGCTCTATAATAAGTCAATTGTTTCTCACCCCACTCATCTTGCAGCAAGACTTCCCACAGTTAATTAGAATTTAGTTCAACATCTTTTAATTCTTAACCTTTTAAAACCATAGACAAATATTGCTTAAGGGTCAGCACTGTACATATAATTTATAACTTTTAAAATCTATCAGTTGCATACAGTCTTATAGTTAGGAGGATTTCTGTTTTGTTTATATGTTGGATTTTTTTTTTCCTATTTACTGTTTCTTAGTAGGAAATTTTAAGAGAATTCACTCTCATAATTCAGAGAAAGTCTTCTGATTTAGTAGAGTGCAGGTTTAGCATAGTGTAATGTACTGCGATGGAGTGAGCTAGCTTTGAGCTACTGCTCTAAAATTGGCAATTGGCCAGGCTGATTTGCTTCATGAATTAGAGAAAATTAAAGCCTTTTGCCCTGGTGGTGCTTACTGGCAAATAGGAGCTTCTGGAACTTGGGGACATCACAGATCCGTCCTTTTTTTCCCGATTATCTTCTCTGCAGTGGAGCCCAGTAAAAGGGACATGGCACCACACCAATATTCCTGCTCATTAGTGACAATCCTGTCCCTAGGAATACTGAGATTTTGGGCTTATTCATTCATTGGCTCCAAAGCAGATAAAATGGTGCTGTTGCTTTGATATTTAGTGGATTATTGCATAGTAGTGCTAGTGGTTGCATCCAGAATGTTTCTGAGATCTGAAATACATTCCTTTAAAAACATGTGAAAGATGAGATGTTAGAAGAGATACCTGTTGCCTTGTAACCAGGTGGGCTGGAGCTTATTACAGCAGAAGCAAGAGCAAGGATGTTTTACAGCCTTTTGGTTTTGCCTTTTTGTTGCTGTTCTCCTGAGGGAAACAAAACCATGTGCTAGCAAGCAGAAGCTGCCAGTTTAGCAAAAGAAATGAAAAGGTACAGGTCTTACAAGAAATGCTGTGAAACTTGTGGCAATAACAAGACAAAACCAGATGCAGCTGCAAAAAAAACCCCCAAACCCAACAAACCTTTATCTTATATCTTGACTGGTATCTTCTTTTTGTGGTAGTTAGACATTCCATTCCTGAACAATGTATGAGGCTAATGTCTAAACTATGATGACAGTGAAACAATAGCAGATTTGAAAGAGACTGTTTGTTCAAGAAAGCAGTTTGACAATGAATGCATTGTGCAGTGGTAGAGAGCTAAATAATGCAGAGTTGTTATTGTTTTACATTGGACATCAAGATGTGCCACTGTCAGACTGAGGGGCTGAATGAGATCCATAGCTACATCATGAACTAAATTACACTGGTAGCACTCAAGTAGTAGAGTTTCATTTTAGTTCCCTGTTAGATACAGTAGGAAAGAATTATGAAAGAATATGAAAGAATTTACAGTCTTTTTTTTTTTTTTTTTTTTT
>VYZR01057156.1:0-22940 GCA_013400675.1 Oxylabes madagascariensis
GGCTCTGCTCCACCTCCAGCACTGCAGGTAACACATGGCTGGGGCACACTGGGGGGTGCAGGAGCTGTGGTGGGAGGAATTCAGCAGCACCACATTGGGGTGTGCAGGAGCTGTGGTGGGGGACATTCAGCAGCCCCATGTTCACCTTGGGGTGTGCAGGAGCCGTGGTGGGGGACACTCAGCAACCCCATGTTCACCTTGGGGAGTGCAGGAGCCGTGGAGGGGGACACTCAGCAGCCCCATGTTCACCTTGGGGAGTGCAGGAGCCGTGGTGGGGGACATTCAGCAGCCCCATGTTCACCTTGCGGTGGGAAGGGCCAGCAGCAGGTCCCAGTTCAGGTCCCAGCTCACGCCGTGGGCAGGAGCAGTGCTGGGAGGGGGCTCAGCCCACGCTCAGCTCACACTCCTGCCCTGGGACAATCAGGCTGCCAGGCCAAGCCCTACATCCCACTGATCCCAGCCAGCACCTCAGAGGCCTGTGTTAACCCCCATCTCAGCTGAAGAAATATTTTCTTTTAGGTGCAGCTCATTTCCCAAAACAATCCTCAGAAACACTGAGTCTTGGATGCTCTTCCTCAAAGTAGCAACCCAGGCCCAGCCTGGATTCAGGTGACCTCCAGCCCCACGGTTCCAGCCCCAGCTGTCAGGCAAGAACTGCTGCCACATCAGCAGCTTTACCTGTCCCCTGCATGTCTCCACCAAGAACAAAGCAGCCCACACTGGCTCAGGAGGGTCCCACACCCATTCCCCTGCTGGCCCTCATGTCACTCCGTCCCTGAGCCTGTTGGATCACTCTGCACCCATCTCTGGAGACAGACCCTCGGGCTCTGAATACTTGTGTCCTTTGAAAATTAGGAGGGGAAGGTGGCAGATTTAAAATTTCAGCCTTAACCCAAACCAGTCTTCTGTACAGTGCCTAAGTGTGCGGAATTCCAAGGAAGAATTAATTGTTAATATCCTAATGTAACAAGAGCTGTGGTTTTCATTCTCCTCACAGCTGTCAGGGAGGCACAGATGCAGCAGCACCTTGTGTAATTGGAACCTTTATTTTACAAACAGGGCACCAGCCTGTGCTTTGTCTCCTCTGATCCCTGTGTAATACAATCAAGGCTCACCAATCAAGGCTCCTTCCCCTTTGTTTGCCCTTCAGATGCTGCAGAGAGCCTCTTCTGTGCCCTGCACAGTGAGAGTGTGTGACACAGCTGCATCACAGAGAGCTTTTGTCCTGACTTCAAGGTATCCCCAAAGTGCCAACTGGCAGCACATTCCAGCCTGGCCAGGTGCTGTTCTCCAAAAGATACCATTATGTACCAACAATTACAAATCTATCAACAGATTTCCTTTGTGCTCCTTGGTACACAGAATTTAAATGCACTGCAGAGGGATAGCAGTGCCTGGATGGCAAACAGAAACACATCCAGCTGCCAGAGCTGACACATGAACACAGTAAAACAGCTCTGCTGAGCCACAGAGGGATGGGAGCACACACAGATCATGAGGCTGGGGAAAATCCTTCAGCCACAGCCAGGGCAGAGGGCATCCATGGGGGCACTTGGAACTGCAGAGCATCAGCTGCAGTGGAAACCTTTTCAAATCTTAACCAGTTATGGCACTTCAAAGGGACATATTTGGTGTGAGCATTTCAAGCTCAACATTTCTGCTGTTTCTGGGAAGGTCCCTGAAGGAAGAACCAGCTCATTTTGCCCAGGCTAACTACAAATTTTCGCAAATATTTTACTTTAAGGTCAGGATACTTTTTTACTTTTTCCAGGATACGTTTTTTACTTGCAGATAAGGCAAGTGCTGGGGAGCAAGGAGACAGATAAAAACAGCTTTAGTTTTCATGATAACCTGCCTGATTTTGAGATCACTTTATAAGTAAAGTTCATGGCCATTGAGTATAAATATGGATTGGATAAAGAGCCAGGAAAGCAGTGTGGATGATGTGGGGAGGGAAGATTGTTAATGATCAGAGCTGGAGATTATCAGGCTTTGCAGGTGAGCTGAGTAACTGCAACAGGAAAACCAGGACTCCCCAAGCAGTGCTTTGGCTTCAGACACGAGAGGAGCAAAGGCTGTGCTTGGATACAACCACCTAGAGAATGGGCTTGTTGGAAAGGGAAGGAAAAGCAAATAGGATTTGGGTAAGTGAGCAGCAGAACATGTGTCCAAATATCACATCCTCTGCCCAGCCTTAGCATCACATCCTGGGCACAGAAACATCTTCATTATTTTAGGAATAGGGGAAAAGGATGTATAAGCACAATTAGAAAACTAATAAAAGCAGTTATCAAATTATGAAGTTAATTTACCTGAGCAACCCTCTGGTAACCTTGCAATCCAAGATCAGGGAGGTCTCTTTTTCTCAGGGAGTCACAGCTGGATCTGGCCCAAGTGGATATCTCTACTGCCCTGAGCTGTGGCCACTTTCTTCACCAGCCAGCAGTGGCAGAACAAGCAGGATTTCTATTTTCTTGGCCAGGGAATCTCTAAAGGTGTGTGAATTTACCTGCCCTGGGCTGGCTGCCCTTCTCTTGGAGCACACAGGGAAGTGTGAGAGCCTCTCTGCAGTGCAGCCAGCCAGGCTCACTCACTGCCTCTGCCTCTGCCCTGGCCCTGTGCCTTCCTGAGCACCTTCCCTCTCTCCTCTCTAAGAGATGGAGGAAAGTCCAGCAGCAAGGAGATAAGGAGGCTTTGGATCAGGGTCTGCATTCCCTACCAAGTCCCAAGAGCTCAGAAGCTTTCAGCTGTGTCCTATTCACATCTTTTCCTTGTCAGACATCCCTTGATGACAACAGGGTCTGACAGGAGGGGAGGAAGAAGGAAATTACATTAGCAAAACAAAAGTGTAATTAAATTCCTTCTGCAGATGAGCAGATCAGGTCTTGGTTGTTATTTTTCTTCTCTCTGGCACATTCTGGATTGTTCTTTAAGGAGTTCTCTACTAAATGAAGCTCAGAGGGCAGGTTAAGGGTTCCTTTTTCGAAGGAGTGGCAAACGTCTGCCCTCTTGTTTCACTCCCACTGTCTCATGCCATTTGCACCAACGTGAGGACTGATGGGGGAAGCACGAAGTGTTTCTTTTCAGGGCTCTGAAATGCAAGCACCAAGGCCGTGGCTGAATTATGCAGGATGGAAGCACACTTCCACCCAGAGCCAGCCTCCCTGGGGTGTACTCCTGGGCTGTCTCAGCAACTGCTCTCTGCATCACAAAATGCCAGCTGACTGATACTGTTAGTGTTCCTCAGGCCTCTCATCAATCACAACTTCAGCCTTTCCCAGTGAGTTACTTAGGGAAACAAGGCCATTCCTCCTGCTCATCCTGCTCTGGAGATTTGCAGTGCCTCCATCATTCTGAGTTAGACAGGTGCTTTGTTTCTCCCCTCGCACAACTTCTAGGTACAAACTGCTTTTGATTTAGCACCCAGATTAAATCCTTACCCCGTCTCGATTTTCTAATTGGAAAAAGGCCTGAGGCAAATTCAAGGAAAATTGTCCCTGATTCCTTCTCTCAAAGTAAAGCTGTGACATATTTAAGTAGTACACAGAGGATGTTGAGAGTGAGGTGTTTTCAATGCTGCCTGGAGAAGAAAGACCATGAGGTCCTGATGAGAACACAAAGGGATGTCACACTGAGCTGCTCTGCTTTTGTTCAAGGTTACTGGGCAGAACAAACTGAAGCCATTCCTTACAGTGGGGACAGTAGATCGACTCCAGGTATTTCACCTGCAGGCAGAACATCACCCTGACATTCCTGGAGTGCTTAAATAGATCAAGACAAACTCCAGAGACTAAATACAGTTAAAACAGGTTAACTCTTGTAAGAAATAAAATGCAAATTACTGAACTAGAACAGGCCTCCACATCCCATGTCCAACAAGCACTATACTTTTGCTCGCTTCCTGACAATTTATTTCCAATATGTGCAACCTGACACAATGCAAGGCTACTTTGAAAGGTGCTGAAATAGTCATTCAAATTCATAATCTGATTGCCCACATGGAAATGTTACCATCCCTTTCAGATACTTCAGCTATGAAATTCTGGAGAGCAAATTATCCAAAAACTCTTGAAGGCTCAAAATTAATAAGCATTACCTCAATTTCTTCTAAAAACAAAATTACGTCTGATTTTCTCTCAGTATTTCTACTAGCTGAAAGCTATGCTTTATTTTGAGTGGCATAAAAAAGGAAGCAGCAAAACTTTAAAGAAATTATGAACTTCCTTGAAGGCTGAAGAGAAAAGGAAAGAAGTGAATCTTTCAACTCCAAAATGCAAAGTAGACAGCAAATCCCCAGCATTTAAACCAGCAAGGACTACATAATTTTGCAATCAAGATTACTGCATTGACAGCTTTATTTCTCAATTTTTAACTTGGTAACATTTAGCAGAGGTTTCAGAAAGTATTTATTTACATGGAGGTTTATCTTACTGCTAAGGTACTTGATTATTTTGTTGGGTTTTGGGCTGGGTTTTTTTAGCTAATAGGAGGATGACAGTGATAGTTAAAAAAAAAAAATCTTTAGTTATAGCTACAGTAGAGGAAAACTCTCTCTGAATACCATTATATTTCCATGACAGATTTATTTCTGAAATCCAGACTCCAAACACTATCAATTTAATGCATTAGATGGATTTGCACACGCTTAAATTCATGACTTAAAATGGTAACAAGTGTGCTTACACAAAATTAACACTCACTCCAATCACTCATGAGCATTTAACTGACCCTTACTAAGGGCTAACGGTGTTTTCCCAGGCTGAGGAAGTGATTTACTTTAGTGATCCTGAAAAGGGGGAACTCCAGCTCCAAGTTCTGCCTTGCTTGCCCTACTTTAGCACCTCACCAAAAGTTCTGGGGGAGCAGTTCCTCATCTGAGAGGTGGAAGACACCCAGGACCTCTGTGAGAACATGGTGCTGCTCACTTCCACATAGCAGCTGTGGGAAATCCAACACCCCAGAGGGATTTCTCAGTGAATCAGCCACAGAGGTAACTGGGGAGGCCTTGAGGATGGAATGGGATGGCTCCACCAGCACTGCAGAATCCTGAAGGACACAGATTCCAGGAGCTCTGTACCCTGTGCTTTGGGAGGACACTGTTGGTGCAGCCACATGGATGGATGGATGGATGGATGGATGGAAGGAGGGAGGGATGCATAGATGGAGGGATGGAAGTAAGGATGGAGGGATGGATGGATGGATGGATGGATGGATGGATGGATGGATGGATGGATGGATGGATGGAGAGATGGCTGCACAGCCACAGACTTCATTAACTGTGGCAGTGACTGATGAGCCTGTGGCCAGCCACTTTACCCACAGCTCCTGGGTTTTAAGCTGAAAACTGCACCTGCAGATGCTTAATCCCTACACTCGATGGCTCACCCCTGGACATGGCACAGCCCAAGTCCCTGTGTGCTGTCCAGTGCAATTCCAGGGACCTGGGCAGCTTCTGGCAAAGTGGGCAGGCTTTGGGGAGCAGACTCAGTCATCCTGGAGTGCTCAGCAGGAGCCTGTGTACCACATCTTTCGTGCCCACCCATCCCCAGGGACAGGGACAGCTTCCCAAAGCCTGTCTTCTGGTCTCAGCTGTAATATAAACAATAATCATTCCAGGGAAAAAAAAAAAAAAAAAAAAAAAAAAAAAAAAAAAAAAAAAGATGAAGCATTAAAGCATTTCTATACTTTTTAAGAAGGTCTGAGTAATGACATGAATTAAAATTGCTAAATGAGTTGAGGATTATGGTTCTCTCCAGTGAAGAAGAGAAATGTCAGTCTGTGGAAACAGCAGGACGTGTAATGGTTGGAAATTCAAATGGAGAAATTGTTGGGATGGAGTTGGCTTTGGAGAAAACAGTTTGAAAACCCCTTTATACCTCTTTCTCTAAAACTGAGATTATACTTGATCTCAAATGTAAAAAATCATATTTTGTCCAAGAGTCAAAATAACAGCAGCATATTTCTTAAAAAAAAAAAAATCAGAGTTACAATCAAATTGTGGTTTACAATCCCTCCTATCAAATCCTGACAATAATTTTTATTGTCAGTAGCAGCAATAAATGATTGCCCATCTTAGCTGAGGAGAACATGCAGCTTATATGATCCAAACAATTGCTAGTAACATGCACAAAAGTGAGGAAAAAGCATTATCCAGATTACTAGAGCAGCAACCTTCTGTAACAGGCTTATATAGTAAAACCTGTAGAAATATTAATTTATCTCTTTGCTTAATGCAATGCCTAGTACATGAAAATGATACTTTGCACCATTTTATTTACTACAGGCAAGAAGGTTAATGCAGGAGAACATATTAAAGGTCATTTCCATTCTTTGAAATAATTGAGTGTAGCACTTGCAAACCTTTTTAGGGAGATTTGCAACAGAAAATGCTTTTAAATAACTGTGCGGCTAACTGCATTAAAGTAAATCCTCAGACTCTGGAAGCTGGACAAAGAACTTGGAATAAAACAGCAGCCCCCATTTGAGAGAGTCCCAAGTTGTCTTGAGTTCCCAGACCAGCAGTGCCCACTGCACACCTTTTTGTTCCATGGCTCCTATAGGCCCAATAGGAAGATTTTTATGTGCTTACGGCTAGATTAATTCAAGATTTTCATATTGGAAATAAACCTTTAGTGGACTGGAAATACAACACATTCTTCACTGTCATTTAACCAGATCTCTCAATGGCTCCAAAAACACTGAGGCCATTAAAGGGAAGCTGACTAAACAAGAGCAGGAATCAAGCTGAAAACCCCATGGTCCTGTGGTGTTGGACCCAGAAACTCCTCTTGTCATCTTGCAGAGAAGGTTTGGTTCATTTGGAGCAGAAAGAACTGTCAGAACTCAGCAGCCAGCAGGGGAGAAGCTGGGTCTAAAGCCAGTGAGGAAGACCCCAGGCAAGCCCAGCACTGCTGGCATGGCTGGAGCCCCGTTTCCTGCCTCTCTTTGGGGGGGATATTTTTTTGTTAGATGGGGCTCTTTTAAGAATTTTTTTTTAATCCCCTTTGTTCAGTGTTGTCTCCTCTTGAGGTAACACAGCTAAAATACCCTAAGCTGGTGATAATAAGAGAGATCCACAGAGGAAGGGGGGAAAGCAAAGAGGAGGCTCCTGTATTTTAGACAGCAGTTGTAGCACACATGGCAGGAATCGTTGAGCTTCCACATGCAGGAAGCACAGGAGAGGCAGTCATATCTTCTCTAAATTAGGTCATAAGAGGAGCAATGGGATATGTCAAAATTATGAGGTGAAGAGGCTCCAGCTGTGTAACATTTTGGTGGTCTCTGTTAGCGCTGGCAGCTACAGGGACACTGCCATGCTTGAATTACACCAGGTGACATTCCCAAAGCACTGACAAGCTCGTAAACACCACAGATCCGCTCCCCAGATCCACTGAAATGCTTCAGCAGCCTCCAGCTGCCCACAGGGACCGTGTGAGCCCCGGCAAAGCCCTGCTAGTGCTCACTGGACATCAGCTCCCAGCAAAGAGTGAACTACTAACAGGCCATAGAGAGCAGGCAGGGATGAGCTTCTGCTTGGGAAATCTTTTGTTAACTTATGCTTTTCAGACTCAGTAATCACTTGTTTCTGCCTAAAAGCCACGAAACCCAAATGGAAAAGCCAAAGTGAGGGGAAGTGTCACCACATTCTTTAAACATCCTCAAGCTGTTGGCACTGGTGGGGTCAGCAGATCAATGAGTGCTGCCTGCTCATTGATCCTCACAGATACACCACCACCTGTGCAGAGCAGCAGGGTCTCTGCCCATGCCCACAGCCCCTTTAAGGGCAGGGTAGCCCTCCAAAGAGGGGGCAAGATGCCATTGAAAGGCTTCTCCTTCCAGCATAAGTCACTGTGGCACAAACAGCAGGAATATTTTCCTGCTGAACTCTGCTGTCAGCTGCAGGCCATAATTTCTACCCTCGGACACATTACAAGCATAATGGAGAACACATAAATGAATGCACAATCATTACAGGTATTTATATGCATCCTGCTGGTGAGAGATCATGCCTATAATTCATATGTGGTAAAGCCACAAAATTATGAAGGTCTTCCTAGCACAGCCGTTCATAATCCAATGGGAATCCATTACGTTTTTATTTCTCATGCTACAAGAGGCAATTTATGACTGTCTGTATTTCACATTATGTTTTAGAGGTGATGATAATGTAAAAGCAGCCTGACCTCAAAATGGAATAACTGATTGAGGCAAAGAGCCATTGCACAAAATGTATACTTGGTTTCTTAAAGAAATAAGCAACTGCAGCTTTTCTAATTTTTGTCATGGAATTCACTTCAGAAAAACATTTTCATCAAACTAGGTTTTTTTGTTTAATTTAATTTTCCTTTTAGGCACAGAGGTCTGGATTTATTTGATTTCCTTCATTTCAACCAAACATACAAATTCAGGCTCTTTCAGAAACATTAAAACACCTCATTCTCTGGTCTTTCAGTCTGGTCCTTCCGAAGCCCCTTTGCGGTCAATACTGAGCTGTTCTTAGCCCAAATGGAAATTTCAAGACTGTTACTATTTATGTATTTCCTTATTGTGTTGTGAGACATAAGCTCTTGGTGTATTTACATGTATTTAGGAGTTACAGTGGTGACATCGCTAAAAGAGGCCAAGAATTAATGTCAGAGTTGTCACACCGAACTACACAAAATTTGATGGGTTTGAGATGTACTTATTCCTTCTTAGAACTGAAATGAGCTTTATGATAACAACTATCCTATGTCTTCTGCAAAAGTGTTCCTTTACCAGAGCTGTTGTTGTGAGGTTTGTTATTATTTCTGGGGATAAGTGTTCTATCACATCCATTTGATTTCCTACCAGCAATATAACTCTGTTCATACCTTTGTAAGCCCACCACATTTTCATTTTCCGATTCCCATGTCCCCAGTATTAAGGATACCATTGCCATATTCTGCCATACTACTTAAAAGCAGTAAATTCTGTTCTCTCTTGAAGGGCTGCCTTTCTGAGGGCATGAGTATTTCAGAGCAGAGCCATAAAAACTGGCAGCTAGCTAAACTTTATACATCTTGACCTCACTAAGAGTCCTGTTTCACCTCAGTAGAGCCATTTATATTGGCATCATGTGTTACACAAGTCTGGCTGCAGTAAAATTACCCTTAATAAGCCAGACTATATTTTAAAAGACGATGAAATAATGGCTATAATATTTAATGTGTCATTTAACTGTCACATTAATAGTAAATCCATCAGTAAAGATGACAGAGCTACAGTGATTTAACAGTCACCAATCCAGACCATCAGAGCTTTATGTTAACACCAGCAAAGAGCATTTTGGGGCTGAGCCATGTAATTTCTCAGATGGAAAATTGCCTTCTTGAGGTTCCTGAACAGTCACAACTACATGGAACTTGTAATGAGGCTGCTCAAAATTAGTCAGGGTACCAGAACGTGGCTCTAGCGAGGGTAAAACATGATGCCATTTTCCAGATTTTACTGGGATACCTCCTGATGGGCTATTTTAATTTTTTTAAATATCATTCTGACTACACCGCATTTTGTATGGTAACAGCGCTTTTGTCTTTTTACATTAAGCAAGCCTAATGTTGGGCAAAGGCACAGATTTATTTCCCACAGTGTGCTGCCTGAATTGCAGCTGTGTTTCTGAATGTTTCAGGGATGTCAGCCCCAAGCTCTCTTTGTTCACCAAGGAAAACTCCAATTGCCCACATAGCCTCCTTTCCATGGAAAGGCTCGAGTTCCGCATGCCCTGTTGTCCCTTAATTCATTGAAAAGGTCACCAGGTGACTGGTGGTTTAGCAGATGCCACATGGCTCATGTGCTTGAAACTCCTCGGGCACTGGGCATTGCTCTCCAGCTCCCAGAACAAGGGAAAAGCTCCTCAGTCTGTTAAAAACGTCCCGGGCCATTTGATCATTCAGATTAGAAACCCTCTAAAGATTACCCGTAAAAACACATGGGTTTACCATGATCTGCTTTAGGCTGTGTGCTCTGTGGAGGCTTTCAGGACTGAAGCTGCAGCCCTGGTTTCAGTCTTTAGTACTGACCTCCCACAATAACAACTTTCATGGCCACTGTGCTCTCCTCAAAAATTCAGTAGCCTCTGGCCACAGATAACCATCCACCAAACAACCTTAAATGTTATCCTCTCAAGGTTAAAAAAGTGTGTTTAGGATTACTTTGGCTTTCAGGTCACATTCTTCCATCCTTCCTGAACTCTTGCTTCCCAGGAGATTCTGCCCGGTGATGGATTCAATGTGTTTTTCCTCCTGCTCTTTAAAGCTGATTCATTCATCACACTAGGTGGGGTACATTTTTTAAGCACTGGAATGAGAGCTGGTCAGCACAAAACAGCATGAGTGAAAGGGAAAATTGTGCTGAAAGCAGGCCTGGGGTAGTACTGGGAAAGAGTCCAGAGAAATGCACAAAAACCTCTCTTATCAAACCCAAAACTTTCTATCAAGCAGCTCATTCACCTCCCTCTCAAAATCTCTGGAATCTCAACTGATGTTCCAGTTATTATCCTGCATTAAGATTTACTCATATTAATCTGAAATATGGCCCAAAAATTTCAAAGTTTTCTTTCATCTTTTCTGAGGGAAGGCATCAGGAAAGAAAACTGCTCCACGGCCAACCTGGATTGCTGTTGTCTACACAATGAGCACAACACCACAGACAGAAACTGTTGTGTTTTTCACATCACTTTTAATAGACAATGACTTTTCTCCATAAATACTCTCTGTATTTACACTCATCCTCTTGACTCTCCCAAATTACTGACAAAGAAGATCTTTTAGAAAGCAAGACCAGCTTTCTTTGCAACCAGAGTTGTGCATGTCTTTATAAGATAGGTCTCATAATTTACTTTTCACATTACAACCAAAAGGAATTGGAATGTAAAAAACACACATCAAATAGCAAAGCTACTCCCAAGATGGAGTAAATGTAAAAACTGAGGAAATCTCCTCTTAATATCAGATTAAATTAATAACAGTCTCTGCCTTTGCATAGTACTGAAATACATCATTACTAGAAATTCCCTGGTCATCGAAAATTTGGCTGTTGTAAGTCCAGCTGTGAGTTTGGGACAGGTCACAAAGCCCAGGGCATGGGGTTTTTATCTCTAGGGGTAGTCACTACTGCACAGTGTGCACATACACAAACCCACTGTTTAGAACTCAGGTTGTTAATACCCAACAAAATCACAGAATACATTGTGAATTCAGACCTAAAAGCATTGTTGAACTACTGGCATAGAGAAAAATTAAGCCCTAGAGATGAAATCTTTCTGCTGCTGTTGATTTTCATGTATCACTAGCCTACATAATCTATTATTTAATCTACCATCACTGATTTTAATGGGCCAATGCTGATGATTTTTTAAGCTGTCGTTAAATACAGAAATGAAGACAGACGGATGTCACAGTCACAGAGGAGACACTAACCAGGCAGAAGGGGTGTGCCCACTGAAGTCCTGTCAGCACACAGGGTGATTACCATATCTTGAGGCAACAGCACCTCAGGAGGGGGCTTCAGATACAGGCAAGGGGAGACACAACCCTTATCTGTTGGAGGAAGCTGATATACACAGCAAAGGATATCTTGGATCTCCTCCAAGACCTCCTATTTCTAAAATGCATTAGTATTAAAATGCTACACTAACACAGAAAAACAATTTTCTCCCTTTCCTTGAATTTTGCTTTGTTTCCCCAGTAGCCAGTTTCTGAGGCGTGGAAAAAACACCCAATAATCCCAAAAGAGAAAAGCCCACTATAAAGGTACAAGTTTGCCATTCTACCACAGTGTATACCTTCTTTCAGCAAAGTCCAAACACAATGTGCTTCCTGTCCAAAGCTTTGTTCTACAACGGAAATCCTTTCAACAGAAGCATAGATTGGTCAAAACATGCCAGAACTACTGCATTCAGAGAGAAAAAAAGTTCCCTTTCCCACCTATTATTCTATTCAAAGTGTGCCTGAGGGCATTAGTGGTACCCAGGCTGTGTGTGTCCCTTCACCAAGATAGGTGGGTTTCACTGAATGTCTTCAGGTAGCTGAGAAATGAGTTGGTCATTTTCTCTTCAGTAAAATCTCCTCTTGTGACAAAGGACGGAGGACAAGACATATAATCATTAATCCAATAAGTGAGCACATGAAACAAATGCCATGGGAAATCCTAGCTGGGACACTGGACCTGCCCGGCACCACCAGTGCCAAACCCGTGTCACTGTGGGCTGGACAGTGACAGTGACAAAGGGGCCAGCAGGGAGCAGAGCACCCCACTCCCAACAGCATTTGGGGTGTTCCTCACTTTGCTCTCCCGAGTTTCAGGGATCTTTCAGCCCTGCAAGCAGAGGAGGATGGAGGGAGCAGCACAGGACTCAAGAACACACATGACACCCCTGAGGGCCCAGAGAGGCCAGCACTGAACACACCTCAGCGGCATCCCCAGTGTGTTTTGCTTTCTTTGACTGCTGATGAAGTTCTTTGTGTGTTTGCATCATTTACACAACAGAAAGCAGCTCACACTACATAATGCACACAGCAAAATGTTACCAATCCAATTAAAACCAGAAGTCAGCCTCTGCTTTCCAGAAAATTAAGGCAGCAGTTGATTTTAAGTGGTAATAAAAAGTCTTTTAAATCATCATTGTAGTTCTTACTACTTTCAAAAGATACCCTTCCAAGTCATATCAACCTCCAAGGATAGAGCCAGAATTCAGATTACCTGACTCATTCCAGCAATACTATTAAAGGAAATGGGATAAATGGGATGATTCTTCCCACCGTGGGGCACACAGTAAGTTGTATTGTCCTAAAATTCTGTGTCACACATTAGGATCCAAAATGAAAAATCTAAGCCATCCTTGAAGAAATATGATCCACGAAAATGAGGNTTCCTCAGTCCCAGAGCTTGACAATCCTTTCAGCAGCACTCAGTCACAGAATTTAACACAAAATCACTTTAAAAACTTAATTAAGCCACAACAGACTAAATTGATGAAAATGTTGCCCTATTGCCTCCAATGCCTTGCAGGAGTGGAGAAATGAGCACTTTTTTGGCCAAGGCTGGCCCGAAGATTTCATTTGCACAGTGTTCAGCACAACAGGGCCCTGTTCCATCCTGGACATCACAATAAGCTTCCTGAGCAATGGTCCCAGCAGGTCCCACCATCATTTCTGGCACTGCACCTTTGTAGATGAAGTGCAGCTGAAAAGAGTGGTTTAGCCCTGAAACACAGAGCACCAGGACCAAACCCTACATTACCCTTCAGTCAGGAGGCTTTTGGCATGCATATCCCGTCAGGAAATATTTTTGGCACTGAGTAGGCCATATCTATTGTGGCTGGGGAAAGTCAGGAAAGCACGAGGGCTGGATTCAATCACTGGAGATTCCCTGGACCCATGGCAGGGACTGCTCCCTCCTGCCCTGCAGAGGTTTGAGGGCACAGCTCTGCAGAACAGAGCAATCTGGAGGTGCCACGGGGGGAAACAGAGCAAGAGTAAAACTTAAGGAGCTGCAGGAGGAGCAGGAGAAGGATGTTGAGTGCAGGAAAAAGGAGGAAATGCAGTGTACTGGCTGAAAAATGAGAGGGTGAGAATCCCCAAACAGCAACAAGAAAACACAACAGAAAACACAATTCTCAGCTTTGTGACAGGAATATCTGCAATCATCCAACCTTCCCCACCTGTTTAATCCCAGCAATTCCCTTCAAACCAGCATGCCACACCACCAGCAGCCAAGTAACCTGTGCAGCACCCCAGGCTCTTGGCTACACCTTATCAATGGAGCTGCACGCAACCACAGTGCTCCTCCTGACAGACACAACCTCTGCAGAGCCAGACGCTCTCTGACCCTCCAGCGGCAGCAGAATGAAGCAAAAATTGTTCCACCACTGAATTCTTTGTGTTCCACAAATGGTCGATTTATGGTGCAAACTCTATTTGTGCATCTGTATGAACAGGGCACACGACAGAGCAGGCTCCATTTGTCATGTGCTCATTGGTCTCTTGCTCTGGAAAGCCAAAACAAAACCTGGAATTTCTCATTGGCCTGATTTGAGATGCATTCAGCCCTTACTGAATAGTCTGACTCTGTGGCTACCGTTGCTCTTCATTTTCCTGTACTTCCTCTACTTCAAATCAAAATAATACTAATACTGCTAGTAGTAGTAGTAATAAAAAAAATAAAGACAATAATTAATAATAATAATAATAATAATAATAATAATAATATTCACATATAACTCAAGATACCTGCACTGTTCAATTACCACTAAAAGAAGTACAATTATAAGTCCTATTATTATTAATAATAATAATAATGAAAATTGTAAAGTGCAAGTTTTTGCACAACAGTTGTTTTCAGCCTTGGTGAAAGCTGTTTATATTTGCATGTGTGTAAATCAGAGATCAAGTCTGCTCCAATAAAGGGATTTATTATAAGAAACCTGACTTTGTTACAAGCTTTCCTGTAGTGTATTAAATACTTCATACCACAAATGCAGCCACTAGGTACCCATCCTGTTAGTCTCAATGAGACTGTGAAAACAAATCTCCTTTTTTGTAACAATAGCAATATTTATTTTTTTTCCTCCAGGTAAGACAGGACAGAAAATCTTTGCTGTGACAGGCAGAAAGTGTTTGTGAAACAAACACACACAGATGTGCTCCTCTATTTTAGCACCAGAAAAGCTGTCCCTTGTTGGGCATCTTCCAGGCAGTGAAATCCCAGGCAGCCAGGCTCGCTCCCACTCCACTGAAACTCTCTCTCTGGGCCCATACCTCTGGATTTTCTCCCCACACCCAGTTGGAAGAGCCACCAAAGAGCATCCCCCAGCCAGCAGCACATTCCAGGCTGTTGACTCACAGCATCCTCTGCCATTTTTAAATGTGCTCAAGTTTAATGCTCACATTTCAGACCTATTCTGCTATGATTTGCTCTGTGCAGCCCTGGCTGCGATACCACCCCACAGAGATGATTGGGAATGTCTCCTTTTTCAACCCACCCCCCCTAACCCAGCCTCTCTGAAGATGTGAGGAAAGCACGTAGAAGGCATTTCTCATTGTGCTGCCGTGCATCTGCAGCTGCTGGCCAAGGTCACGAGAGGAAACAACAAAATCCTTCAAGAGAGCCCATTCCTTTGTCATCTGAATATGGGCAGGAAACACTGGAAGTGTCCTAAGAAAGTTTTTGTAATGAGCTCTTAGCCCAGCCTTGCAGAAGCCAAAGACAGATGATCATTGCAGGACCCTTCCAGCTGAAATAGCCTATTCTACCCTACCCTGCATTAAGGACAAAGAGCACCAATACCTGGTTATTTCAGACCAAAATCCACATCCCCATGTTCACAGGGATTCCTGTGCTTCAGAGCACAGGAACAGCCACAGAACCTGGGTTTCAGGGAAGGGCTGGGCCAAGGTCTGGGTCAGAGCTGCTCGGGCTGAACCACCCCATCTGCCTGAATTCAGGTTCTATTGCTCTGCTTTAACCTCAGGAGCCCTTCAGAGAAGGCTCTGAGTTATTCTGCAGTATAAATAATATTAATTACCAGCCCTTTTATTTCATAGGTACTCAAAGCCCATTTAAAAATACTGCACTCAGTGTGCAAATAATACATAAAAGGTGAGGGGGGTTGAAAAGCAAGTGTTTTAAAATTATGCTTTCTCTTCAAAACATTATTAAAGTTAAATCAGCATAATTTTCTACTGCATTGAACTGAAGACAAGTAAAAATGGTTGCAAGTCTGCTTGAAGTATTTCAGGAACATTTATCTTTCCTCTTGTTTATTGTAAATATATTTTTATGAAAGAAGTTAATTTTGTTACATACTTTCTCAGGAGCAGACAGGAAGACAGATCTTAACAGAGATGTTCATGCCCAATCCTTGCAAACTAATAAGATCAATCATTTTCCTTTTCTCTGAATTTCCAAAATTAATGTAAATCCTGAGAAGTCAAAGCAAGGATTTTACTGCATTAAATTTTCCATTGTGCCTTTAAATATACATATTCTCTTCTTTGAGATTATTTTTGGATGTTAGGAACCAGATCTTATTCTTTTTAATTTCTGTAAAAGTGCATAGGGATGGGCACAGTGCAACATTTCTATGGTCAAGATGAAATATCAGCAAAAGAAAACTGTCCAGGGCAGATATATTTCAGTAGGAGTCATTAATTCCTAAAGCTTGAATTTTTTCATTATTCATTACCCATTTTTCATCCTGTATTACTCCCTCAGTTTGCAGAGCTGCAGATCCTCACAGCTCAGAAGTGTTGGTGTGTGGCTGGGGGGAGCAGTCCCACACCTCAAACTGAGCAATTCACAGGTAAACACAAGATTAAAAATTATTTTTCCACTGCAGTGCAAAGATCAGTCACTGAAATCTGGCATTTTATGGACTAAACCCTCCGAGGTCTGTGACTGGTTTCCCTGACTATTTGCAGGGTACATCCTCATGCGAAAATTCCAAATGACAATACCAAAACCCAAATACTCAGATTTCCATCTGATTTGCACCGTCCCCATGCTTGAAAGCTAGGGAGTTATTTATGCAATTATAAACATAGCATTAAGAATCAAATGCTATTTTATCAGTTCTAGGGCAAGCCTGAAACTTTTATATTCCACATTCCACTGCAATGGCTCAATTCAAACCTGTGCAAATCAGAGCAGCCTCACTGCAGAGGGGACAGCAGAACTGCAGGGTTTAAATAAAGGCAAAGCCTGGCTGCTGTAGCCTGCACACAGATGGCTGGCTTTCAACGGGCTGGGGAGAAATCCATCCTGACTGGTTTCCAAGCCATTAGGAGTTCTCACACATGCACTCAGTGGCTAAAGGGGCACAGTGCCCACTGCAGCACAGGGACAGAGCAGGGGGGGTGGCAGTGCTATTCTTAAACCATCTGCACTTGCACAGGGCTTGGCAGCAAGAGCAGGACTGGCAGCCTGGGCCTGGGGTGTCATAAAGGGAGTGTAATAAATGAGTAAAAGTCACTGAACCAATTTACAAGGCATTAGTGCCTTGGCTTTCACACTTCAGCCTCTCAGCAAGGATTCATCCAGAGCAGCTCTCTCCACTCTGCATTTGGCAAGTGCTCAGCTCCTCCAACAGCTTTGGAGAAGGCACATCACCTCCTTCCCTCGCCCCATGGGCCTTTGAGCAGCACAAAACCCACCTGGAACCCCATGCCCTTGGGACAAGGGTGGCAGCAACGTGAGAGTGGCGTCCATGTGATCCGTGTGGAGAGCCTGTGGAGCCTCACACAGGTTCTGTGTGGAGCTGGAGCTCACATCTGGCACTGCCCAGCCCAGCACAATCCCACACGGATCACAGGGTGTCCCCGCCACTCCCAGCCGGGGAAACATGGGGAACATGTGGCAGAGAGCTGGGCACAGCAAGGTGACACCAGCTGGGCTGGCACAGCAGGCCAGGCCGGGCCATGGCTGTGGCACAGGAGACACTGAGTGTGTGAGTGTGTGTGTGAGTGTGTGTGTGTGTGAGAGTGTTTATGTGTGTGTATGAAGGTTGAACATGAGCCAGCAGCGTGCCCAGGTGGCCAAGGAGGCCAAGGGCACTGGCCTGGATCAGGAATGGTGTGGCCAGCAGGGGCAGGGAGGTCATTCGTCCCTCGTACGCGGCACTGGTGAGGCCACAGCTTGAGTGCTGTGTCCAGTTCTGGGCCCCTCAGTTTAGGAAGGACATTGGGATGCTCAAATGCATCCAGAGAAGGGCAGCAGGGCTGGTGAGGGGGTCTGGAGCACAAGTCCTGTGAGGTGCAGCTGAGGGAGCTGGGGTTATTTATCCAGGAGAAGAGGAGGCTCAGGGGAGACCTCATCACTCTGTACAAATTCCTGACAGGAGGGTGCAGCCCGGGGGGGTTGGGCTCTTCTCCCAGGGAGCAGTGACAGGACAAGAGGACACAGCCTTAAGCTGTGCCAGGGGAGGTTTAGGCCGGACATTAGGAAGAGTTCTACACAGAAAGGGTGACTGGGCACTGGAATGGGCAGCCCGGGCAGGTGGGTGAGTCGCCACTCCTGGAGGTGTTTAAGGAAAGGCTGGACGGAGCACTCGGTGCCGTGGTCTGGGTGACAGGCTGGTGTTGGGTCACGGGACTCAAAAATCTCAAAGGTTGACTCTGTGACTCTGTGCCTGTGTCTGTGATTGTTTTTGTGTGTTTGTTTGTTCCCCAGCACAGCCAGAGAGCTCCAGCCCCGTGTGGCCACACCAGGGGAAGGAGGGTGAGCTGTGACCAGGACGCACCAACGTCAGTGCCGTGACTTCACTTGGAATGCACACATGGAGATTGAATCACTGGGGCTCGGGCAGCTCAGTGTGAGGACATGAAAGGAAAATCCAGAGACTTCAAGGGGCGTGAAGGAAAGCATTTGAGATATGGGTCATCTCACGTCCTGTAAACACTGTTTCCCGTCAGGAACTGCTTTATTGGCACTCACTGGAACAAAGCCCTGGTAAGCCATGTCCCTTCTCTGGCAGTTTACAAGTGCGTACAGCACAGTGGAAGGGACAGTGGGTGAGCAACAGCCCTGAAAGCAACCCCGACCAAGTGTGTGACCTGCCTGTTGTTGCACCCTGCTCTTTTCACCCCAGTACTGTAAAATCTTCCTCTCAAGATAAAACTCCTTCTGCACTTGAGTAGCCACACGAATCCCAGCACAGCAGAGCTGTTTGTGTGCTGCAGCTTTTGGGATGACAGCTCTCCTCTGCCTGCAATGGTTATTTGGTATATAGGTTGCAGTTCAAGCAATAATCTGACTTTTTATGTCGCCTGAAGCTCTCATAGAACAATGAGAGGCATAAAAATTAGGTTTCAGGCTTTTTTGAAAGAAAAAAGTTATTTCAACCGGTTAAAAATCTTCTTCTGTTTTTGAGCTTTCTAGCAGACAGTTAACTGCGGGACAATCAAAGAGCCAGTACTGCTGAGGACAGGCGCCTCTGCCCCTGGTCACCCCAGCACTGAAGTCAGGAGCTTGCAGGCTGAGCCATTAATGGGCAGAATGCCGTAGGAAAGCCAGGGCCAGGATGGGCAAACAGTTGTGGAAACAGTGCAGGAAGAAAAGGGAAGAGGCCATCAAACCCCTGGTTCTGTCTGATCCCTCACAGCTGGGGCATGAGCACAGGGTTTGGAGCAGCCCCAGGTGGGACTCCCAGAGGGAAACTTCGGCTGCCCCAGGAGCTCCACATCATCTCCTGCACATCATCTCTCTGCTTCTGGGGTTATTTTAAATTAATGCCACGGACATAAAGAGTGTTTGCACTGTAGACTTTACCAAAAATTAAGATGGATGTTCTCCCTCTGATTTCAGATCTGACATAGCAGAGACCCTCTTCTACACCAAAACATGAACCTCCCATTTCCACCACCAGTTGGAGGCGAAAGCTGGGCTGTTTCAACAGCCAAACAACAGAGTTCATGAATGAAAGGTGACAATTTTCATCCCCTTTGCTTAGGAACAGATTGCCTTGTTTTGGGTTTCTATTTTTAAGGGCATTCCAATTGAAATAGATATGTTCTTCAGGTGAAAAAAAAAATCACTGAAATTAAGATTGTTTATCAAAAACATTTATGGAAAACTTTTTATCAGCTTCACACCTCTACACTAGACCTGCTCTTCCAACTGAAATTACCTGTAAAGATTAATGTGCCAGAGTTAGCCTGCAGGCTTGTTGTTCCAAATCCCTGTGGATTGTGTCTTCAGGAACACATGAAAGGGATTCATGATTCCTTCCTTCAGTTCAGTGGTGACGCAGTTCCATTTTATGGCTTCTGCTCAGGGTGTTACAGAGTTTTAGCACAATATGGGTGCATTTTGTAACACCTTTCCTGGCATTTCCAAATCAGGCAACAAGATCATTTGGGATCATTCCCTGCTGAACATTTTAGGAAAAAATCCTGTAGTCATTAGTCTTTATGAAGCCAGAGGTCTCAATAAGGAGCACAGGGCTGACCCTTCCACGAGAGATCTGCTGTAATGAAATGAGTGTGGTACGGCCAGAACAGTGCTCTGGAAAACATCTCAGCAGATGCTATCACACCTCCCCAGCAAACACCCAATTCCACCAGTTTTAACTAAAACTCCTCAGTAGTTTTTTTTTTAAATACACCTTAAACTAAAAACAAATCAGAGCTACATTCCTTTGTTTAAGAAACCTGACAAGAGGAAGCTGAGTCAGAGCCGCTCCAGGATGCGCACCTCAGGCTGTGACAGCAAGGAAACCAGTGAGCGAGTGGAAATGACTAAGAGCACTGCACTGCCCTGATTAAAGGCCCAGAAATAACAACACAATGTGCTGCAGAGATTATGCCTTCCACATGGAGCAGAAATTGTTATTTTTTAACCTCCAAGTAATGGTACTTCTAGAGAGGCTGCAGACAACCATCAGATGCAATTGCACATTTCAGATGGGAGGGATTTTACACTGATTAGCTGAGCTGCTGGAAATTAGCATTTGGGGTTTATTTTTATAACTGAAGGAAAGTATGTGCTCTTCCCTACCATATTTCCTAACTGGTCACAAAAATCCTGATGCACTGCTGTGACTGAATTCCCAGCCTTGGCAGACCCTCACTTGCACAGTGCCTGTAACGTGCTGGGTTTAGCAGGACAGACTACTAAGTCTAACTTTTATAAACTGTTACAAAAGCATTCTTGGGCTGTACTGCGAAGGGTAAAACCCTTCCCTAGTGAGAGTCAGATAGTAGGATGAGAATTAAAAGATTATTAGTTGCAGCTGTGTCAATAGCGGTCTTTGGTTTTGATGACCGTGCTTATCAAGAAGGGTTTATTTATTATATGGAATTTCGCCATAAATCAAATTACTTGTGAGGAAAAGGAAAACTCTCACTCAGTGAAAGGCACGGGGCTGCTTTATCCACTTTGCTGGGATTTGTGCTGGTTAGGAAAGCAATGAACTTGTTCCTACAACTATGTTTTTCATTAATTCTTTGAGGAGCACTGATCAGACGAGACAATGAACAAGCACCACAGTGCAAACCTGAAACCAGCTGTAACCACAAGTCAGCCTGCTCTGCTGGGTACAGAGCAAGTAGAGAAACTGGAGCTCCTGATCACTGGACCAATCTCCTCAGCAAAAGACAAAATCTAATTCTGAAGAAAGGTGCTTTAATCTCACATTTCTTCTGTGCACTTATCAACCCAGTAACTTACACTAACCCCCTCACAGGTGTTTATGCACAGTGAGCACAGTCAGATTTAACAGATTTCATCTGGTGAGGGCTGTGTTTCTGCCCATTATAACACATTATTCCTCTCAGCAGTAGCAAGATGACAGTTACTACTTCAGATTTCCAGGAATGTCAAATTCAAATTATGCACAAGCACCTGTAAAGCAAAGTTGAGTTCTACCCCATCATTAAAAAGAGGGAAGACTATTTTAAACTTTACTAGCCTGGCAAATTGCTCAGCCTCCAGCATTTCAATAACACAGGCTAAACTCAAAGTTTCATAGAAAGAGATGCTGACTGAACCAGACAAATCTGACCCAGGTGCCACCGAGTCCCAAAGCAGCAGCTAATGAACATCTGTGGAAAAAGCACTGCAAAGAAGCAAACGATCCAGTAAGGGCAGCTGGATATAACATGGAAGAAAACTCATACAGCAGAGCTGAACTGAAAAGGGCCTGATGTCATTTGGAGAAAGGAACTGCAGGAAAACACTGTGAAATGCCAAGTAAATAGTTATCACTCCTTTTTCTGGTGCCACCATCTCCATCCACGAGTCACAAAGACAGTGTATGCTAAGGTTTCTATTCATTTTTTACCTATTCCCTTCAATTCTACAAGCTGGCCTGTTAAATAATATTTAATACACAAAACCATGCAACTAAAAGGTAGTTATGTCTGCCAATGTTGTCTGATCATGCAAAGGGTTTTTCTCATTAGCAGAACTTAGTGTGAATTAATAATATTTTTGAAATGTTACCCTCTGGCTTGCAAAAGGCATGAGCCACCAAGGAGTTTTTCCAAAGTCTTATGATTTGGCCCCAGTGATAAAGTCTGAAAGTTTAAGATCTACGAGAAATCCTGCTTGCCAGCACTTTTTGTCAGCAGCTTTAAAACATGGTGACATTCACTGCCTCGGAGGGACAGCGAGGCAAATATCTGGGATCCACCACAAGGCATGGGGCATTCTGAACCATCAGGAGTTCTGCTGCTGGTGGGAGAAGGCTGCAAGAATTGGTTCTTCTTTCCATAAAATCCCAATGGCCCTTTCCTCATTGCCAGAAAGGAAACCTAAAGAAACCATTCAGCAGAGATGAAATCTATAAAGCATCGTGGGAAGGTTTTAGATGATAAAGCAGGTCTCTAAAATTTCAATGGAAGTATCTTCCTCTTAAGCTTACAAAAGGTTTTCAGTTTTCTATCGAGCTCTGAAGCAGAGCATGTGAAAAAGCCTTTAGAAACTTTCTCACTTCTTGCCTTGAACTTTTTAGGGGAGATGAAGCAAATCAGATAATAGGAAGGTAATTTAGCAGGCATAGAAACAGACCTGGACAACCCCAGCCTGTGGCCTCAGGGCACACAGAAAGAGCCCTGGGGTCTCCTCTTTTCCCTCTGAGCAGAGGAATGACTCCCTCCTCTCCTCCTTTCCTTGGAGCAGCTGATTGTCACCCTCACTCCCAGCCCCACACAGGGACATCAGAGGGACAAAGGGCTGGAAATGCAGTTGGAGCCACTTGCAAGGGTAAATCCTATCTGAGCCCCTTGTCTTCTCTGGGCACCAGATTATCAGGGAGCTGCATCCTGACCAGAGAGCTGCACTTCCCTGGAAAACCCCTATCAGCGTCTCCCTGCTCCTCTCCCAGCAGTGACACAGCTTATTTAGCAGCTTCTTTTCCTGCAAGGAAACTGGACTCTCTGAGCTCCTTACACAAGACTTTGAAAAATGTCTCCTTTTTTTTTTTT
>VYZR01057156.1:23218-44569 GCA_013400675.1 Oxylabes madagascariensis
TTTTTTTTTTTTTTTTTTTTTTTTTTTTTTTTTTTTTTTTTTTTTTTAATAATTAATGTAACAAATTCCTTTAGAAGCTATTCATCATCACTGCTGTACACCATGAAAATGTGAAACAATCTGACCAACCTCAGCCTTCTGGTAAGGCAGGAAATCAGTGCCACCACCTGTGCTGGACTGCAATGACAAATAGGGGCAGGAGAGTATTTAACTGTGGAATAACATTAAAAATTTAATTCAATTATTAAAATTATTAAAGTAATACTTAAGATACATTGAACATTTGCCAACATTTATTATAAGTGATTCCAAGGAGTGCGTTTTTAGTAAGCCCTGCGCTTCTCAGTTTTCTTCTGCATTATTTAGTGAAAAAAATCCTCTTTCATTTGTAGTGCACAAGGCCAAGAGCTACACCCTTGTGTTCAGTTTAGCACTGAAGCTTCCCTTTCTGTGTGCCCTGAGTGGTCTCCAGACTTGGAACTCACCATAATCAAGGTGCTATGAACAATTTCTCCTTCTGAAAGGCCTACCTACAACTGCCATGCTCCTTGGGTCTTCACATTACCTGTGAAAAATACTGTGAAATTTCATCTTTACACCCAGCACTGACAGCTTAGCAGGAGCCCAGTCTCATTAACAGGAAAGCTCTACCTTTTTGGTTTCCAGGTATAAAAATTCTTATAGATGGGACACTTCCCAACTGCTTTGAAAATCCTGTTTGTACAAAGCAGGCATAGTCTGTGTTGATCAAGTGTCAGACACCGAAAGTTCCTCTCAGATATTTGTTACCTCCTAAGACTCTCTCTAAAACAATACTAAATAACAGACCAACTCTGGTGTTTCTCTCAGAGCCAGTTTCCTTTTATTCAGTTCCCTCATTAGAGTCAGCAACAAATAAGTAGATAGAGCAATAATAAGGCTAAGTTTATCTTGTTTCCTCCACTCCCTTTTCTCACTGTATTACTAAGACTTGGAACAATAACAGGATGCCGGGATGCAGGATGGGAAAAGGCTGACTCCCAGCTGGAAAACCTTGGAGACTGGAGAGCTGAACACTCCCAGTATTGCTTAACGAAAAGAGAAGTGGATTTTTCTATTTGATCTTCATTTTTTTTTGTATTCTGCTTAACATTTTGGGATACTGTTGGGTTTAGTTTGCCTGATCTGGTGCCGGACAGAAGCTGTGCCACCTTGGACTCGGTAAGAGAGAAATGTTATTTTCTGTCCTTCAGCCATGAAGTTCATTTCAAAGGGGTTTTTTACCTCCACCCAAATTATTTTCTAATGTCTTAAATAATATAAGAAATATCAGCAAATGGGCTATGAATTTTAAACATATCCACCAAATCCTTTGGGCCTTACACTGATGGAACCCACACCAAGTACAAACAGCATGGCTGTTTACAATTGACACTGGAAGAAGAAAATCTCTGGTTTTGTTGGGTTATACCATAATATTCCCAGATTGTTTTAAAAAAAAGAAATTTCATGGGTTTTTTGAGCATTGCTTTGTAATATTTAGATTGTGTTGCTGATGTTAATTCATAATGGAAAATAGGTGGAGATTATGCTGCCAATTGCCCCTATAGAGCCTTTAAGAAGGGATTTCACTCGCAGTGTGGACAGGTGCAGCTCCAGGGCTGTTTGCACTGAGCAGGGGTGCGCTGGGCTGTGATTTAATGCAAATGTTTTATTGAAGGGGGAGTGGATTTGGGGTCTGTCTTTAAGGTGGGTAGCTTTCCTGTGCTCAGGACTAAGAGGTGACAGCCGCTGTGTGCACTGGCCAGCTCTGGCATATCTGTTTAAAACTAAGGGGGGAGTTCATACAAACTCAGGTCAGTGGTCTGATCTCCGAATTTCCAAGTTTAAAGCGTCCCAGGTACTTTAACACCCAAACTCTGGAGTGCCAGGTTTTACAGACCCTGTTCTAAAAGACCTGCAATTCTTATTCCAGAGGTTTCTTGATCTCAGTGGTTCAAAAAGACCCATTTTTTTCCTGATTAGTCATTTTATGAGCAGTGGCTTGACACAAAAAGTTGGTTGAAAAGGCTTTTATCTTGTCCTAGAGCCAGTGTAGCAGGTCTCTGAACTAACAAACTCAGTGTACAGCTTGCAGAGACAAAGTATTTATGCGTAAGAGATGAACTGATAGTAGTTTTTCTGTAAGAAACCTATTCTGCAATAGTAGGACTGTCAGTGTGCACAGCACCTCACTGTGCCGGCTGTCACACTGTAATAAAGATAAAGGAAGGAAAGAAATGCGAGGAAAAAAGATATGGAAGAAGATGAATTTCTGTGAGAAAATCTCCTCCATTCTTAGCTCCCAAAAACATTCCAAGTTGGCTGTTTCTGTAGCTAACAAAGGTATAGTTAATCAATGTGTCCCTGCCTCCTGTGAATATAAATCATTAGATCAGCATTTGTAAAAGCACACAGTATTATAGATGTTCATGTAGGAAAATATATTAGACAAAAGCAAGGATGCTCCAATGATTTACAAAAGCTTCTCATCTAAGGTTAATTTGTGCCTGGTTACAACAACCCATACACCCGAAACAAATCACAGAAATGCTGACTTGAAATTTATCTCTGGTATCTCCAGAAGGTACTTTTTATCCTTAAATAAAGGGAAGAAAGGACACAGGATGCATTTAGCATAGGAAAGCCTTATAATAGTATACTAGAGAGAAGAATGTGAATTTACAAGCAATAAAACAAATTAATTTGAAAGCAAAGGATAAACTCAATTTAAAAAAAGCATTCCTGCTTTGCCCACAAAGCCACAAACCTGGGTTATTTTTCACATGGCTACAGCTGCAATGCAATGCAACAGGAAGCATTTCCCAAAGCTTTGCTCTTTAACAGAAGACCATAAAACTGTTCTTTAAACATTTTTAAAACAAATGTTAACACTGAAATTGTGTCCTGGAGGAAGAGCATGTCCCTGAGCAATGTGCAGCTCGCAGAGTACTGGCTGTGGGGCACAGAGGCAGCTGAGGCAGGGCAGAGTTAACAGCTCTGCTGCCAGCTTTGCTTCACATCCTGCCTCTGCTGAGGGAAACTGCACTGAAAACAGGATAGAGGTAAAAATCACGGGGCATGGTTCACAGACTGCTCTGATTTACAGCACTTATGGAACAAAGGACTTCACTGTCCATCCATAAATCAATTACTTCAACTAATAGATCAAATTCAAAATAGAAAAACTTTTGTAAAATTCTCTTTTCTTGTCTGGGTGTGTGTCCTCAGAACTACAGGCTTAAATCAGGCCAGAAAATAATTTGTGTTTTCTAAAAGAGCAGAGGTTCACAGAATCAAGATAACTGATTATTTCTGGCAGCTGAGCTTTCTGTATGGAATCTTCATTGTATTTTCATAGTAATTCCAGGTTTTGCTCAGGTTCTATGAATTTAATTCAGAGGTTCCAACGTTAGTGCCAAGAAGAAAATAAGAGGTTCCCTTTGTGAGAAATTTGTTGGGCATAAAATTACTTGGGTGTCTTTTTTTTGTTAAGCAAATGGGTTTCCCTTGTTATCCTTGTGAGTTTACAAACTGAAAACTCCTCAAAGTTTAGCACTGGTGTGAGTGGTTTCCCTTCCTCCCCTGAGCACAGCAGACAGGGATTATTTGTGCAGGCTGGAGATTTTCTGGGACAGAGAGGCGCCCAGCTCACAACCACCAGAACAGTTTCCACACAGGCCTTGAAGAGCTGAAGGAGAGCAGGCCCTGGCAAGCCCAGAGCTAAACGCACTTTTGATCCATGAGAAGAGGTTTTTTGGATCCACCTGTGGACTTCCCTTCAGGGCTCTGCTCCGCCAAGGGCCATGCAGGCGTGGCAAACACAGAAAATAAAAACTGGAATCACTGTCATGGCCAGGAGCCACCAGTTGTGCTGCTGAGGATCTTCCAGGGATCCTGCACCAGAGCTGTCCCCAGCCCAGGCACAGAGCCCCTGCAAACCCAGTGGTCCCACCAAGTAATGCTGAGAATAAACCTGTGCAAAATGAAGGCATGGTTTAGGAATGAAGGCACAGCAGTTCAGGAAACTCCCCTGCCCAGCCATCCAGGAGGGACTCAGTCAGTCCCACCCCCACCCCAGACTGTCCCTGCTGGGGCTGGAGCCCCTTCCCAGCTCTAGGACCCAACAGGTCCCTACACACACCCTCTATCACACCAGGATTCCTTCCCATGGCAGAGTCTCAGACATGTCATTCCATAAAGTCATTTATTCCCAGGGCAGGAACACAACAGCCCGAGCTGGTGCCTCCCAGGAGGGATCCCAGCCAAGGAACCCCTGGGCTTTTATGCCCTCACAGTCCAAGGGTGGAAAGTCTTGCTCTCCCTCCTGAGCCCTGGGCTCCTGCCACATCTCTGGCTGTGCCACATCTCCCTGTGCCCTTTGTCGTGCACAGAGCCCCTTTCCTGGGGCTCCAACCATTCCCAGGGTTCAACCTGAGCTGCCCCCAGAGACCGGCACGGAATGAACTCCTCATCACACCACTCACCACTGCACCTCCTGAATTCTGCTGTGAGGCTGGCCTTGGAATATGAAAAATTAATAAAATATTGTGAAGAGCCTGTTTGCAGTTCTTCAGTGCAGGAATACAAATTAGCCCCTTTCATTTGGTTTTCACTTATCTGCATCTGAATTTCAAATCTGTCAATAAGAATGGAACTGGCTATATTTTGAATGCAAGCTTTTGCTGAATATGTTAAGTTCTCTCATCTCCTGAAATGGAAGTTGTTTGTGCCATGGGTCTGATCTGTGCATTTGCTGCTATACACATTTATTGGGCAGGCAGGGAGGTTTGGGGCCCAGCCCTCCCAGTACCTTCACAAGACCTGGAGCAGCTCAAGACCTGGGATTTCCAGGGCTGGCAAAGACAGGAGAAGGGCACAAGGGCAACTTATCCCTCCATTGCACTGCCTACACTTCAGTTTTGGTGCTCTGAGAATACCTCTGCAAAGGTTTATAATCCATAAACCAGAAAGAGTCAAGATGTGAACAGATACTCTGGAAGACTTTTCTCCAGACAAGTATTTTTGTGTGAGACA
The DNA here is from genome assembly GCA_013400675.1 of Oxylabes madagascariensis. NCBI lineage: Eukaryota > Metazoa > Chordata > Aves > Passeriformes > Timaliidae > Oxylabes > Oxylabes madagascariensis. The sequence continues at coordinate 28,274 of VYZR01057156.1, forward strand.
GAGAGCAAAACTCTTACAATAGATTAGCAGCTGTATGTGAAAGCTTTATCAAGTATTATCCACAGAAGTCCAGAACTTATAGTGAAAAATGACTGATATTTTAGAGAAAGGCAAGCATAGTTACCTGGACAAACTAGGGAAATTGCACAGCGACCTTCCCAAATAGCCGCAGAGAGAAAAAAGTGTTCTTCTGCCCCAGCATTGCTACCTGAAATGCAAGGATTTACAGAGCATCGTCGTGGTTAGAGGTAGACAAAAATGTTTTAAATTCCTCATTTTCAAAACCCAAAGAGGTCACTTTTATTGTCCCAGTTGTCACCAAGACCCTTCTGTTCCTGCCCAATTTCCCCAGCATCGTCTGCCACACCTGGAGGCAGCAGAGGCCTCTTTCTGTTACCCATCCTGTTCAAAAGCCACACACCAGCAGTGGCACATCTGGCTTTGTCCCCACTGAGCTCACCCATTTCTCTGCATCCTCGTCTCTCCCAGACCCACCAGCAACTCCTGGAGGGTGCCCCTGGCACCTGGCAGGGCTCACAGGCACAAGCTGGGTTAATGCAGCACACAGGGGCCCTTGGCTTCATTGTGCATGACAGTGGGAAGGGAAATTCCACTTCCACCTCGTGTCTGGAGGATACACTCGAATTCCTTCTCCTGCCTTTGTCCACATCTCTAGCAATGCTCTGGTAGCACCACTCTTCCTTTTCCCCTTCCTCTAATGATGCTATCTGCTGTGAATTTGTGCTCTGGGAATCCTCGAGGAGCACAAAGTCTGCCTTGCAGCATTTGGCTGGAGGAGACCAAGGGCCTGGTGTTACTGTCCTGCAAATGATAGGAAATCCTGCCATTGATGGGAATGGTTCCTGTGATGGGCTCAGCTCCATCAGCAGAATGACCATTGGCACAGAGCTTTAGGTTGGCTTCTCCATTCTGTTTGTGGGATAGTTCCTCCCTCTACCTCTAGCCCTAGATCTGAATTCAGAAGAGATCTGAATTATCTTTCTGCCTTTTACTGTCATTATCTTTCAGACATAAATGGTCTGTCTGCAAGAGAATCAGCTTACTCATGACTTGATGATCTTAAAGGCCTTTTCCAACTTTAACAATTCTGTGATTCTATATTAGGATTCGGCCAAGCAATCAATATTAATAATAATGTATCAGAGTTTTCAACACCTCCTCTAGGAACCCAAAGCTACAATGAGTTAGTGTATATTGGCTGTTTGCTCAGAGCTGTTAATTTAGGGGTGTAGGCTCTCATTAAAGCATAAACAATGACTGCACATTTTAGTATCATTCAGATGGTCAGTGCGCTCCACTCTAGACACCCAACACACAAATGAAGAAGTGAGGGCAGAAAGCAGAGAGCAGGAGAGCTGGAATGCCTTTTGCAGTGGGTTCATTTCAAAAAGACGGAAATGAGAACTCGACAGGGACAGAACTATCACAGAGCTCCATCCTCTGTAGCGCCATTTAACAAACACCTTTGCTTTGTACCCTGGATTTGCCAGCAGCAACTTTGGTAAAAGTTTAGGATTGAAACACATACTGAATTACTGAGCTGCACTTGGACATGAGTTCAGTCCCAAACAGGAAGAATGGGACACATTTCTCTGTGGAATATATTTTCTCATTTCCCTGCTGTGACGTGATGAGCTGCATCACCTGCCAAACATGGACTGACCTGCAGCTTCTTCAGATGGAGAGAAAGGGTTTGTTCACACCAGAAGGGGGTTTTCAGTGGCTGGGATTAAAACATGATCTGTGGCAGAAATAAATGTTCCACTTACACAGCCTCTGAAGAGAAAAAAAAGTTCCACCTCAGCTTGAGAAATATCTTTGTTAAATCACAACCACTCCCACATAGAAACAAATCCACACAGAAGAGAGTCAAACAACTTACAACAGCTTTCGTCATCTTCCCTATGTCTGAGGCCTCTATTTTCAGGCTCTCCAGCTTTCCTTTATCTGCACATTAAAGTGGAAATTTGCTCCCCTAGTTTTGTTTTGCTTTAAAGATGGAATTTTCCTGACAAGAGCTAAGCTGTAACTAAAATTATTGAAAGACTCATTGTAAATTCACAAGAGCAGTAATAATATCATTTGCATCATCTCACAACACAGGGAAATAATACAATGGAAGTGTTCCAGGAAAGGACTGTAACTATAGGGATGGACATAAAAGGTCTTAAAGTTAATTAAGCTTGGTCTACAAGTCTTGTTGGATAAGGGCAGGAAATAGAGAAGAATGAACTGACATTTGAATGAGACATTCTAAAAAGGGAGAAAAATACAGAACACTGAACAAAATCTATCCAGACACACCCTGTTTCTTTAGCCTCTTGCCCAGACAGAAAACAAGAGATTTATGTATATGTGCATGCTTTCTTTATCTGCCACAACATTAATTTTCAGAGGAGATACTAATGCATTCAGTTACCCCAGAGAATACCCTGGACAAAGGAATGAGCACACACAGCCAGCTAAGCAAGGTTTCTCTGCTGCAGATTACTGTCAGTGCAGTAAATATCAATTACGGTGACCTGGGCACGATGCATATGTTCCACACAGATACTTTTGCTCCTGAGCTTTTGTTAAAGAAAAACATAGAGAAAAAAAATGTTATCTGCGGTAAACACAGCTACATTGTACTTTTTAGAAAATCATCTTTATTGCAAGTGGTTCCTTAAAGGAGAGGGACTTTTCCTTAATGAGGGGGGCTCAGCTGGAGCTCTGTGCTAGGAGGCCTGCCTGATATTAAGGATTTATGTGGAAGCAAAGGGGAAGTGGAGAAATATGTACCTTAGTCTTATATGTACCTTATATTCTGTCAGCTTGGCCAAACTCTGAAACACCCAGTGGCAGCTTCAGCCAAGCTCTGTAGAGCTGAGTTAACCAGGGGAAGCACCAAAACAGACCCAGTCTGAAAGATGCCCACAATTTATTGTAGGGAGCAAAGCTTCTGGTCAGAGAGGCTGGAGAAATCTTCTCAGTGATCACAAACACTTCCAAGATGCCCAAACTATTTCACTTCTGCACTGGAATGAGCAAATAATTTTTGGAGGTTTCTCTTGTCCTCCTGCTTCCCAAAACTCAAACAGCATCAGAGTGTGGGGGTTGCTGAGGATGAGGGGGGCTCAGTGAGACTCCTACACCTCTCTCTGTCCCACTGAGCCATCTCAGTTTGGGATAAGCAAAAGGAAATTGGCTAAGAGGAAGCAAGAAAGAAAGCTGGATCTACAGCCAGGTAAATACACCAGTGAGACTGAGAGAGAGCCTCTTCCCAGGGGGAGTACACCTGATCATCCAAGAAATTTGCTTTTGGATACAAGGAAGGGAATAAATTCTTTGCCTGCCTGCAACACTGGCACTTCATCACTATTTTCAGCATCTGTCTTTATCAATAATTAATCCAGATGGGAGGTATCTTCCCCTTTATCTTGGACAAGGAATTCAGAGGGGGAAATGTCTGCAATTCCAAGCTATGTGTGCAGGGTTATCCCACCCATCTTATCAGCTCACTTCAGAGCAGAAGGGCTGCATTTAACCCAGAGTTAACCCCCAGAATGGCTCTGGCTTCAACAGCATTTGGCAACTGTCACCACAAGACATGTGGCCAAGAGCAAATTTTCTGTCATTTGATTGTTTGTTTCACTCCTCCAACATCTGCAAAGTAAATAAATCATACCAGACATAGGTACTGTGGGATTTCTGATCTCAATAAATGGAATGCTCTAAATCAGAGAGCACAGAATCTGTGTGACAGTGATGATGAGGTGAAACTATTCTGTACCAACCCCCAAACTCTGCCTGTAGGTTTGAGCACATTCCCAAAACCCCACCACACCCGTGTTCCTCATTCAGCCCTCGTAAACCTGCTCCCAGAGACCAGAGGCTGTAAAAAGCTACAGCAGAGTTGTTTGTGGCCTTAAACTCCATGGTATCCAAGCTGTCAACAACTAAGGGAAAGCCAAAATTTTCTGTTTAAGATAATATTATTATTTGCTATGAAACAAAATCAAAAATTGGTTTAATAGTTTAATCACAAATGAGCTTCAAAATATTTCAGCAGCTGTGTTTACACTGGGCACTGTGCTTAAGCACATTTTATCCCTCGTTATATTTTGGATTGACATACTTGTACATGAAGTAAAAGTCTTTATGCATGGAAAGACTGGTCAATGCCACTTATTTAAAGGACTCTAATCCATTTGGGGAATATTTCAGGGGAAGTAAAGCATTATGTGACTATAGGAGAAAGGCTAGAGAACCCTCAAGCAGCACCAGAACATTTCAGTGCTTCATGCTTTGTATCTGTCCCATTTCAAACTGGTTCTCATCAGTTCTCAAGTGTCTCTACAGCTTCTGTGGTGACAACTAACATTATGAAAAATGAGCAAAGCCAGGGATTCTGTACCTGGCACAAGACACAATCTGCATGCTGAGAGTGAGAAATGAGGAAGATTGTTAAAGCTCACCTCAGACTGATTGTGGTTCTGACAGACCTTCACCTGTTTCTCTTCTGGGCAGAAGGTCAGCAGATTTACCAAGACTAGGGATTTCTTGCTGGACATACCAAGGTGGTCACAGAAGAACAGTCACCCCTTAAAACAACAGTGAGCTGCATCACCAATCTGATAAGTCTGTACTGTCACTGCTCATTTTAATGACTTCAAAGCATTATTTTACCTCCATCACATCTGTCATCCACAGCAAATAACCCTCAGTTCAAGAGTGCACTGTCATTTCAACAACAGAAGTTATTCAAGAATTATTAATTTAGCTAGTCCAAAAATAGTCCTTCCTTGAGGTCCATGAACAGTCCAGTAACTGAAACATTAACATATATTTAATTTGCGTCTCAATTACCAGACTTACAAGAAAGAAACTCAGATAAAAACCAAAGCAGATTACTACAGATTGACAGGCAAATTATTTGATTAAAAATGAGAATAGGAATCAGAGCCTGTGCACGTGACCCAGAGGAACAGCCCTTCTGGGGTGGCTCATTTTCCTGGGTGAGATTTTTGACATGACACAGAAAAATAAATCCTAGATTTTCTCGACCTACGTGGAAGTTGCACACTTTTGTACAGACTCTCCAGGTCTTCTTTTATTACATCACGTAAGGGATTCATTTCCACAAACAGAAAGGTTCCATATCCCCAGACATATTTAAATTAACACTATCCACGAAAGGCTAGAGGTACCAAAATAACACAGGACAACCAGGCACAATCTATCAGCCCATCTCTCCCAAATCTTCCCAGGGGAAGAGATTCTTTGACATTTTCTTGAATTCTAACAGAAGCCAAATTCAGGGCTGATTCTGAGCTGTGCAGGTGTTATGTAAAGGAAAATCAAGATCTAAGCCAAACAAATGTGTATTTGTGAACAGGAAATTGAATCTGAACCTACACCAGAAACACACATTCAATAAATAATTTAATACATTCTTTATCAGATACAAGTCAGGTAGGAGCACAGACAGCACCTTCCAAACTGCAAATATGCTTGTGAAAGGTTTTAGAAAATGCATCTTAAGAGAAGGTTAACTAGAAATTGAGATAAACCAGCAGAGGTTAAAAATCCTTCCACCTTTGAGATTTTGGGCCTTGGTATTTCTCTGTCTGACAGGACTCTCTCAACTCAATCAGATTTATCAGCAAGGAACCAAAGGGATCCTCCTTCTTCACTCATTCTATTTACAACCAAAATCTTCTTGGACCATACATTTCTGATTTTCAGCTCTCACTCTTCCTCCTCTCAGGATTCACTGCAGCACTTTAAACCAGCAGGTCCTTCACTAAAATGCAGGGGGTGTCAGGATCTCCTGGAGGACTCTTGGGTAGATTCGTTTTTGCTGCTCACCCATCTTTAGGGCACAAGTTGTCACTCACTAGCTTGGAGAGAGGCTTTGCTTTTTTAAAAAGAAAAAAAAAAAAAGAAAAAAAAAAAAAAAAAAAAAAANGGGGGGGGGGGAATAAAAGAAACCCCACCAAACCAGGTCTTGCCTCCCCCATTTTCTTCCCAGTTCTATATCTGAGATAACAGAAAGACTTGGAGCACAATTTGGCTGCCTGCTTTCCACCAAGGCAATAAACATTTAATGTATACAAAACACAAATTATTTACAGATCTTTTATAGCCAAATTTCTTGATTTCCAAAAGAGAAATCTGTTCTAGCTGAGGACTCCATCCACCCATGAGATGAAGTTGTATTTTGCGTCATCCAGGAGAAACTTTTGGGTGAGCTCAACAGACAGGGGAAAACAATCATTAATAAATTTCCCCAAGACCTACCAGAAACTTGAAGCTCAAATCACAAAGCGATTTCAGATTGGAATTAATTCTCCTTTTCCCTGGAAAGAAAATATGAGGAGCCAAAATCAGAAGTGCTGAATTATGTCCTCATCTGTGTTTATACACTGCTGCAGCGGCAACACCAAGAACTGAGCAGCACCAAATGCAGCACAAGTGCTCCCACAACACTGAGCATTTTTAAAGGAGCAAATTTGCTTAAGACATTGCTGAAGTACCTGTTCATTCAAAGATACTATCCCAAGCAGAAAATGTCATTTTCCAATCAGTTTTCAGGCAGGCATTTGCACTCCAGATTGTTTAGTCATCAATGGAAATCACTTCTCACATGCATAACATCGACACAAGGACAATCAAAAACCCAACCCCAGGTAGTCAGGCACGAGGCCTGTTGAAATCAGCTCAATAATCTGGAAAGGAACAAGCAGCAGAGTGTTCTCAGGAAAGGCCTATTCTGTTCGTTGTGCCTCGCCTGGGGACATGTGACAGACCCAGAGAAACACTGAGTTCTGCCCTGCCACAAATTACATCCAAAAATGCAAATAAAAAATGATTCATCTGAGTCAAAAGTTGCATGATTTCCTTAGCCAGCTGCTTTCAGTGTCACTAAGGTTTGAGGACCTCCCCAGTTCCTGTTGTCACTGAGTGCCCTCAGCCCCTGTCCCACGGGAGCCCCAGCAACGCGGCAGGATCACAGAGGGGAGCGGGAGCAGAGGTAACAACACCCCTGGGGACAGGGCTGGGGACAGAGCTGGAGCTGGGGACAGGGCTGGGGACAGGGCTGGGGACAGGGCTGGGGACAGAGCTGGAGCTGGGGACAGGGCTGGGGACAGGGCTGGGGACAGGGCTGGGGACAGAGCTGGAGCTGGGGACAGGGCTGGGGACAGGGCTGGGGACAGGGCTGGGGACAGAGCTGGAGCTGGGGACAGGGCTGGGGACAGGGCTGGGGACAGAGCTGGAGCTGGGGACAGAGCTGGTGTTTATACATTATCCTGCTGCTCCCCCAGATGCTGGGAGTTGGGCACAGCCATGGGCACAGCTGTGGGGATCAGTTCTGAGGGAACAGTCGCACCAGGGGACACAGCTGGGGACACCCCTGGGGACACCTCCTGCTGCTCCCCTGGGAGCTGGGCACAGCCATGGGCACCAGTTCTGAGCTGAGGGAACTGGGACAGCAAAAGCTGAGAGCGTTGTCACTCCTGCCCCTGGTCCCTGCCAGGACACCACAAACACATCTCAGTCCTCTGTGCTTCCCGTGCCCCCTCTGGAAGGGATAATGTTTTTTATCTGCCTGCAGGGCTTGCCAGAGACATGAGGAGCTTTGGCAGCCCAGTTTTGCACTGCCCTTTATGGCCCCTGAAAGGCAGCATTGAGTATTCCTAAGGCTATTTTCTATTAATAATGTTCTGCCTGCTCACCAAAACTAAAGCACTGCTTAGGAAAAAGATAATTTATCCCCCGCCTGTGTTTGGTGTGTTAACTTTCTGTTCCTTAGGGCTTGCTGCATCCATACATTTACTTTTGGTCTTACCCATCCTATAGATGAGAAATTAATGCTAAAATGGATTCTGTATGGCCACGCTGTTCAGAGTCATTCTGCTCCCTGAGACCAGGTCATGTTCTGCTCTCTGTATCTGCCATGGTTTTATTGAGCACAACAATTTTGGAGGTGTTTAGATAGTGTATCAAAGTATATTTTCTCCGTCTGAAAAATAATTTTTCAGTGCTGTCTACTCCAACAAAGACTAATTTTTTTGTATGGACTTTTTCATTTTCATTTACATCATTCAGATTCCAGTGAGAGAAAATAATCTTTCATTTCCAGCCTTTTTCACAATCAGTTATGCAAATTACAACAACACGCACGCGACCCTTTTAAAATGTGTTCGTTTTCTTGTGCATGACAACCACTTTTAGCAAATTTATCTCTCAGGATGTTCATTACCACCACTCTACTACTATTTGTGTTTTTTGGATGCTGAAAAATTCTCAAATGAAAGCATAAGGTTTTAGTAAAACTGACCAGGAAAATACATCATTTCAGAGGCAACTGTCCCTCATTTCCTAAAATCTCTGTACAGAACCCTGGTTTAACTGTTGTTAAACATACAAGCATAGAACAAATTTCTTTGCCAAGTGAACTAAACTTGCATAAGCATTAATACACATTATTAGAGTTAGAAGTCAATTCGGTGAAAGGCAAATACCAGAAAAAAAAACTAAAAACAGAAAAACACAAATGTTCATAAGAATATTTCATCCAACAATACACACTTTTAGAGTTAGAAGTAAACTAGATGAGAGGCAAATACCAGGGGGAAAAAAAAAATGTTCATAAGAATATTTCATCCAATGTGGTTTCATTACATGAAGACTGCATTTACATCAGCTGTTCATCACTTTTACAGTTGATTACTTGCCAAAGCAACCTGTAAAATGCAAACTTTTAATTAGTACAGTATTGTCTGTATCTCCACCCAACATTTTTTAATAATTACTCCCAGTCTGGAAGAAGAAACTGCATTTTATGAGTCGTGTGTCACATAAATCACTTTGAATACCAGAATTTCTCAGTTAACTGTCTTCAGTACCCTGCAGACCAAGAGTTATTTGCTAAAATAATTCAACACATAAAATGAATAATATGGGTGGGAAAACCCATCATTTGCTGGAAGAAAATTTAAGAGCAAAGCAAAAAACTCAGCTGCTTGAATAAAGCATTCCCTGCTAACTTTCAGGAACATTTATGGTCCCTGGTTAGACTAAAAGAAGCTGGAGCTGTTGGGCTCGTCAGCCAGGGACAGAGGGATAACTGGAGGCTGTGTGGGGGCAGAGCAGGGCAGGCACTCGTGGCAGCATCCAGGAGATCCACCTGCATTCCCAGTGTGCTGCAAGCTGGGGGTCCTTGCTTGAAGGGATGCACCTGATTCCCTCCCCCCAGTTCTGGCTGCCCCAGCAGGCACAGGAAGAAAGGAAAAGCTGATCCCTACAGGAAAAAAGGAAAAGCTGATCCCTACAGGAAAAAAAGGAAAAGCTGGTCCCTACCTTCAATAGTCCCTGTTATCTCTCAGAAACGTTCTTGCTTCTGACTCCATGGGAATGCATTCTCCTGCTCAGGCTTGGGAATGTCCCCTTCTGCTGCTGCCTCTGGCACTGCAGGTGAGAAGGAAAACTATCATGGCGAGAAAAGAGAGCATTTAGTACAGCTTGTCAAGAGCTGGCATCCAGGGAAAGTGGCCTTCCCACCAGGACAGAGCCCTGCCCTGTGGGTGCTGCCAGGGAAGGGAATTCCTGAGCATGGTGAGGAGTTCAGTGACAGACTCACCAGCAAAGGCTGCTGGCTGCTGCATGGGAAGTGAGCGTGGTGCCCTGGGGAAAGTGTTCTCAGAGTCAGCCTGTCCTGCAGGGCAAGGCACCTCCCGTGTCCCTGGAGAAGGGTGAGCAAAGAGCTCCACTGTGCACTGTCATTTTCCCAAAGTGAGCAGCTCGAAAGATGCCAAGGGTGAAGCAGAATTCAGTTTTTGCAAGAGGCTCTCCCACCTCAGTCTGTGTTTGAGCTGCAGTGCCAGAGGGCAGCCAAGGACCTCCAAACTACTGAAAAAGGAACCCTTCGCTTCCCAGGGAGGTTGGACAAATATTAACAAGGAATCCATTAACTAGGAGCTAAAGGAACTGAAGCCTCCTTAAAATCTACAAACACAAAGATGGACATGCTGAGTGAACGGGGTAGCTGAAGTTCCAGCTGAAATGCTCATGTGTGTAAATAGATTCGGTCAGCACTTTCTGGTTCAAAACTTCCAAGCATCAGCTCAGCACTACAGGAGGGCTAGACTCAGTACAGGAGCAGGAGAAAAAGGCTGTTTAAACACTTCAGCCTGTTCTTTGGCAAAACCACAACCTGTGCTGGTTGGCATTGTCTAACCATTTGTTATGGTGTTTTGTAGTTTTATGGATAAAAGTCAGACTATTATGCAATCACAACAGAATCATATCGCTGCCTTCCAGTTTCCAGTTGTAAAATGTTCATCTACATAAAGTATAGAAACATAACTAAATCACACTAATTTTTCTAAAAATATTCAGAGTCAAGCTAAGTGCATAGAATAGAAAAAAGTAGCTAAATCAAAAAGCTTTGTTTGAATCCAGAAAACTGTATCAAACACAGCTTATTTATCAAAAAGCAACTTCAAAGGCACCTTATTCGGTCTCTTCCTACACAATCACAAAGGAGGAACTTTCCTCAGTTTATGTACAACAATGTAGGAGAGAGAAAAGTACAGCAAAGAAACATTTCATGGTAAATAAAATCTTTTTTAATGACATTGATGCTGCACCATGGGATAACACTGATTGCCTGGTTACCAAACAGTAATTTTGGAAACGTCTCAGCACCTTCCTGATGAAAATATTAATTTAATCTCGCATCTAGCAGCCTGTGTGATGTCAACTTCTCATCACAATTAGCGGGTTTATTTTTGATGTGCCTGCTGACAGCTCCTAAAAGCTAATGGAAAGTCATTTTTGTGCAATTTAAAGTCTGATTACTTGAGTGTTAGAGTTCCCTGACAGTCCTTTATATCAGGAACGGGAAATTTAGTAAGAAAATGAATCAGCTTTGATAACATTAAAATAACTCCTCTGATATGAAAGTCAGGCCTAAAGTTTGCTAGTGCTAACACAGGATGGAAAAAAATGGTTTCACCTGAAAAACTTTTCACGAATTATCATTTTGCAGATGTTAAAGCCTGGGAACAGGGGATAAAGGAACTTTATGTGAGCCTCCAAAAGTTTCAGAAGACAAGGAGTTGAACCAATAGATGAGCTCTTAAAAAAAGGTAATTTGCTGTATTGTACTTGAAATCGATTGAAAATTTCAAACTAATAACTTTTTCCACAAGAAAAAACCCCACCAGATTTTATTCTAAATCAATATTCTCCATAGAAAGATGTTGACTACAGCATATTTTGTGTCGGGGCACGTCAAAACACTGCATTTGCATTTGTCAAGCCCGAACATTTCATTTCAAGGGGAGTTAACTCAAGCTCAGCCATGGTGCCAGGCTGCCCTGGCCCTGTGCACAATGGGGCCCTCAGCTCTGACTCTGCTCCTCAGAGCAATGACAGTCACTCAGGGGGATGCTGGCTCTTATACCAGCATTCAAAACTCACTTTTTATTTAATTGAAATGGTTTGTGTTGTTTTTTTCGGTTTTCATCCAGCTAAAACTATTTCATAGAAGGAAGAAGCCTTCAAATTTTGATGCTGAGGCAAATGAAAAGAAACAAAGTGATCAAACTTCCCTAGAGAAGGAATGTCCATTTGCACTTCTATACCTGCTCCTCTGCTGAATCTGATTCTGTTGTTATTTATATTTTTGCATTTCTGTATTACTTGCTAGGCTACAGAAGAAGATGAGCCGCCTTATTCTACTTTTCTCATTGTTCTTGGCTGCGGCATTTGCTGATGGAGGAAGTCAGAAATCAACCCAAAACCTTTGTTCAAATGATGTCAGCCACAAACGGCAGAAGAGAGACTGGATATGGAACCAAATGCACATCAAAGAAGAGATTGATACACCTTTGCCACACCATGTTGGCAAGGTAAGCAGCAACCTGTGAGCAATGACTGAAAACAGCAAATGAGGATCTTGAAAAGCAGAATTTGTTTGCAGTCTAGGCAGGAGAAATGAAAAGGAAATAGAAATGGGACTTAATACCTACATATTAACATGTTAAAATCTTCAAAATGTGGGCAAAGAGTAAATGAAGAACAGTGCTATAGGAATTTTAATTCCTTTGAAGAATACAAGTCAATGTAAGGGAATAGCAGGTCTGGAGATTCCAAATGCAGGAACAGCCACATTACCTGCAGGTGCATGATCAGGAAGGAGGTCTGGTGCCTGATGGATGTCAGTATTTTTCTGGCAGCATGAGATTCTTTCAGAAACCTCAGAGATCAGCAAATAAAAACATATGTATTAAAAACCACACAGTTTACTTCTCTCAGCTTGTACACGAAACACAACTGCTATGTTCCGGAGTACTGTTACACAATCAAAAATATTGTTGCACAAAGCAAAAGCAAATCATTTCTAAAAATACTTAAAAGCATTGACCTGCTTGCAAACTCATTTTCCTCAGGGCAGTGCCCATAAAAGCCTATTATCAACTGCATATTGCCCAGAGAAAATTCTCCCAATCCAGTCTATCAAAGGGATGCACTGTGACACTTTGCAGATAAACGCAGCTGAGCATAAATGCAGCATTCCCATCTGTCAGGGCTGTCCCAGCAAAGTCAGAAAGCACCACAGAGAAAGCACAGAGGCACGGGGTCCTCTCAGCTACCACAGGGCATCTCTGCTTCATTTCAGACCAATTCAGCCCCAGATCGAGCAGCAGCTTCTTTTCCTGGAGCTGTCCTAAATAAGAGTAATTCCCTTTCTCCAGCTCTGGGGTGTTTCACCAGCACAATCCCCTGATGGCTCCTGCAGTGGCTGCTTGGTGCATCTGCAGCACTGAGCCCTTGACAAACCCTTTAAAGAAAGGCCCCAGCAGCAGCAGGGGCTGAGTGACAGCTGCAGGAATGTGCTGGCACACTTGGATTTTATCTTGCACCACCTCAGTTCTTTCCTTTGTGTGTTCATCCTCAGCACCAGAAAAGGCATTCTGAGAAGTCTGTGCTTTTTACACTGAATAGGTACATAAAAATGGAGAAGAAACCACAGACTATCCCATCCTTGAGACATGGGTGGGGTTATCTCTCATGCAGCATCTCCAGAGCTCTGAACTGCTCGCCAGCAGTCCCAGCAGCCAGAAGCATGACTAAGGAATGAGGGATGGAAATATTAATGACACATTTCAAAAGAGAAAACCAAGATTTAAACAATGCTCAACAGTAAATGACAGCAACAGGATAAATCAAATCCTGAACATCCAATAGGTGACATTTATGATAACATCAGTAACAAAAGGCTGGAAATACTTGGTCAAATCCAGAAATCCTTGATACTTAGCTGGCTGAAATAAGATTGCTGATATAGTGCATGGAAAATTGTGGTCTAGGCCTCTAGCAGTGACCTTGTATGTGTGAGGGTATAAAAAGGGAAGCATCATTACATTATCTGCAGATCAAGTAGTGTGCAAAAGCATTTAGAATTGGATTAAATTATATTTTAAAACTGAGTAATTCTCATTCCTCTTATCACATCCCTTTTTCACTGTGTATAATCTTAAATTTTAAAATCTATGGGGTGGAAATGTAACCTTCCTGTCATAGCATGAGCCTATTAAAGGATTGCATGTGACTGAGCACCAGAAAGCTGTCAGCTATGGCAGGAATTCTGCTAAATGCTAAGGAATAGAGGCTAATGCTGAATAATGTCAGGAGCTGTGAATACAGATTTCCTCCTGTAATCCTGTGAAACTGAATAAAAACCTGTGGTAGGTCCAGAAAGCTGCAAACAAGAGTAACTCAAACTGAAAGGTGGCTTGTGTTACTTCAGACATAATGAAGTTATTTGTAAGTGTTGACTGCATGAACAATTTATACTTTTAGGAAATATGAGGTATGATTTTTAAAAAGCTTTGTTCTGCATAAGCAAGCAAGTTTCAGTGTGGGTACAAGTGTCATCCTATAAGCCCAGCTGCTGCTGTGGTGATGCCCCAGCTGACAGCAAAGTCCTGAGGGCTTCTCTGGTTCCCACTGGGATGAGGAATTCCTGACTGTATCAATCCTCTGGGAGAAACTGCTGCACCCAGCTGCCAGACCCCACCTTTATCTCTCTGAATTACTCTTTCCTTCCAGATCACATCCAGTGTAAGGAACAGCAACGCCAAGTACATCATCGAGGGTGAATATGCCAACACCATCTTCAAGGTGGAGGAGACCAGTGGGGATGTCTATGCCTTCGAGAGGCTGGACAGGGAGAAGAAGGCAGAGTATGAGCTGACAGCCCTCATCATTGACAGAACAAACAACAGGTCCCTGGAACGCCCCTCCAAATTCATCATCAAGGTGTATGACATCAATGACAATGCCCCTGTGTTTGTACAGAAGGTGTTCAATGGGTCTGTCCCAGAAATGTCACCCGTAGGTATGTCCTCTCACTCCTCTCCCCTCATGGCTGGCATTAAAAAGCACAATTTATATTAATGTGCATCTTGAAAATCCTTTTCTAGGAACCTCAGTGACCAAAGTGACAGCTGTGGATGCTGATGACCCCACAGTGTCAGGTCATGCCACGGTGACCTACGAAGTCACCACGGGAGGTGAATATTTCACCATTGATGACTCTGGTAAGTCAGACACACAAATGTCCTAACGCTTTGTCCATACCCTGCCCTTTGAAGAAAACACAGTTTTAAGCCTTTTTCATTCTGGAAAAGAGGAATAATCATTCAAAAATATTTTAAACATGGTTTAGAAAGGTTTTTCATTCACACTCCAAAAATGCCACTGTCTGCATCTGGAAATGAACTAATAAAATCAGGATATCAGTTGCCATGAACAAAATGAGAAGGTAAAAGGTCATTTTTTCCCCACTTGTAGAAAGACTGACCAGGAGCTAAGATGAGTTCATGTTTTCAGTTCAGCATAGGTACTGTTCCAGTGAGCAAACAGGAAAAGGGAATACACAAATTCTGAAGCAGCATTCAGTAGTCAATAATCATTTACTTTCCTAAGCTCTCTAACTTAAATTTTGCCCAACTTTTAAAACCAATGTCAATACCTCTTGTAACCACACCAGTGTACTAGAGCAAAGAACACAAGCAAAGAGGTTAAAGATCCATTAAAAGGAATATTCTGCACGAGCTCTCCTAAATATTCCATCATGCAGAAAAATTTCTAACATTTCTTGAAAAATACCACTAAAATTGCTACTTAAACCTGAATGAGTGGAGATTAAAAAAAGACAAAAGTCTGCTGTCCAAATTGAAGAGATGTTGGACATGCTGCAAAATCTAATTGTATTCAATATTATTTTTTCACAGGTGTGATTTATACAAAAGAGCCTAATTTAGACAGAGAGACCAAGTCAACATATGAGATTGTTGTTCAAGCCAAAGATGCTCCAGGTTTTTCCGGGGATTCCAGCACAGCCACAGTGATCATCACTTTGTCTGACATCAACGACAATTTCCCAGTGTTCAAACACCGTGAGTGCCACGCAGCCTCTGAACCACCCTAAAACCAAGGGCTGACAGACACAACGAGTTCAGCTCACAGTCCAGCACAATTCAGCTTGCCTTAAAAATGGTCAAAAGAACTTCATGCGTTCAGAAGCTCTTCTGTGTTTCAGCCAGAGCCACTTTTCTGGGCGATGCACACCTAGAACAGAAAACAAAAATCAGTATTAATTTCATCCCTTTGCTAAAGATCTTGACAATTTGGGGTATTATTTATACTTTTACGTGTTTTAGAGGTAAACAATGCTAAATTCTCAATGAAATATTTTTATGCGCATCTGTCAAGTGAGAACAGTTTTAACTAAGTTCTAACTTCCATGTACACACACCTTACGTATTTTTCTCTTTTTTTAACAGCATCATTTCACTTTAAAGTTCCTGAAAACATTTCAGTAGGAGGAGAAGTTGGCAGAGTCAAAGTAGAAGATATTGATGAACCACAAAACAGAAATACAAGATATAGCTTCATCCAAGGAGAGTTCAGGGACACCTTTGACATTGTAGCAAATCCATACACAAATGAAGGAATCATTAGGCCAAAGAAGGTACTTTTTCCCATAACAAAGATGATTATTTTGGTTTTCCATGTGAAACAAGTGATTTTTTTGGTTTAGGACTAGCAGCAGGGAAAAATGGAAACGCATGAAAGTCAGCATGAAATACATTGATCCTGAACACCAGTTCTCCAAGCTCTGGGAGAAGAAGAGCTGGTGATTTCTAGTCCTTTTCAACCTCCAGACCTGAAAAACTCCAGAATTACTGCAGAGTGCAGTGGGGGCTGTGTCAGAAA